>UESW01005090.1:198799-262049 GCA_900491605.1 Calamus simplicifolius | reverse complement strand
ATCGTTACCGAATCGCGCGGCGCGATGCATCCACCACCACTCCTCTCCCTGCTGTCCTCCCCATTCCCGCCCAAAGTGTCCACAAGCCCCAACCCCTGCTACCGCCGCCGGCCAAACTCTTCCCCCTCCTTTCCCCTCGTCGTGTCCATCCCTTCCTCCCCTCCTCTCCGGTCCCTTCTCGGGCCGCGCTGCAGCGCCGTCGCCGGCGAGGGGAGGGAGGAGCAGCAGCCCTCGCGTGCCGAGGACGTGCTGTCGAGCATGGTCGGCGACCGGGTGGAGGAGCTCCTTAGGAGAGAGGAGAACCGGGCCCTCCTGGACGGGCTCGAGGAGGCGTCGCGGCGGGTGGACCGGGCGAGGGAGGCGCTCGCGGACATCGAGAGGCAGGAGGCCGAAGCCCTGCGCGCCAAGGAGTACGTCCGCAAGCTCGAGAGCAGGGAGTCTGAGGTGAGCTTCCGCCCGCTCGCTTTGTGTTTGATTCTTTGTTCAAACCAAGAATTATAACGATAAGGATGGGGATTTGTCCAGCTTAATTTAATGTTGCCGGTTGAATTATGTTAGCTTAGAACATGGTTACATAAAATTTGTTGAAAATAATGTAGAATATGTTTGGTGATGTGGCTGATCCAAAGTTGTTAGGGTTAATGGAGAAAATAACTGTCGGAGCCCCCGCCTCCGCCCCGAGACGCCTTCGGCCTCCGAGGTCCCTCCGGATCCGGCGTCCCCTCGGCCTCGGATCCGCTGTTCCCTCGGCCTTGGATCCGGCGTTCCCTCGGCCTCGGCTTCGGACCCGACGTCCCCTTGGCTTCGGATCCAGCACTCCCTTGATCTCGGGCCTAGGGACACCCAAGCTTCGGACCTCATGTCCCACCATATCGAGCCATCTGACACACCCACGTGACCCACCAGCCATCTGTGGCGGCCACGTGGCCCACTACCTTCTGCAACAGCGTGTGACCACAACCCGTAACGGTGTATGCCTGATACGACTAGGTCCACCTGCCATCTGTAGCGCCGCGCTTGGCAGGTGGCCGAAGGGGCAAGACGCCTCTGACATGCTTAGTATCGATTGCGACCTGTCGCTGTCAGCCTTGCCCTCCGCTCGCTACCGGACAAGGGCACCATGGAATCAACCACCTTCTAGAAGCGGGAAAAGGGACCCTCGAACAGGTATAAAAGCCCACACTCACAACGAGGAAGGGATCCGAACTCAAGTTCTCTAGCTATTTTTTTTGCTAGTTTACTCTTGTCTGTTCCCTAGTTGCTTACTTGAGCATCTGAGGGTTCCCACCGGTGCAACCGGTCTCTGGGGACTTCTTGCAGGAGCATTTCGAGGAGGACATTCGTTTTCCGACATTGAAGGAGGGTGACTTGGCGTCAACAAATTGGCGCGCCAGGTAGGGGGGAAGATAAAGAACATCTTCGAACCAGTCAGCCACGGATTCTTCTCTTCCCCTGAGTATTCAAGAATGTGGTGATGACGCGTGTGCAAGAGGTCTCCACCAGCCACGTTAGGTGGCATCGCGTGGGAGCTGACCTGTCGGTGGCCGGTTCCCTCGCCCCCCAAGCAAGCGTCCCCGTACCACCATCGCCGCCACCGCCGCAGCAGCATCAAGATGATCGGATCGCTGCCCTAACCATGCAAGTTCAGTCGCTGGTGGCGGCGGTCCAGGTCCTGCAACAGCAGCCATGGCCACCTCATTAGTCCCAGGGGTGGTCCAGCCCAGTCAACATTCTTCTCGGGGGAGGTCTCTAGTTCGAGAAGCCCGCCTCCGCCGCGCTTCGCCCAGGCGCCATCACCGGGAAACCTCTAAGAGGTCCCGGTCTCCTCGCCATGCCGGTGCTCTACCCAAGCGACGGCATGGGAAAGAAGCGGAGCGCACCCGCCTTCACCGCCGTCACTCTTCCCCATCCTCAGAATCTTCAAGGGAGGGGTCTTTTGACGGCCGAATAGCTCGCTGGGCCGAGCGCCAGCTCGATGAGTATAACCAGCGGCTGGAGGAGCTCAGCGTCGGATTACCAACGTACCAGAGGCGGACTATGACAGTCGGCCATCGCTGTCCCGTCGTATTATGGAGGAGCCGATCTCAGCCCGGTTCTGTCTTCCTCAGCTGGACCCGTATGACGGGACCACCGATCCCCTGGGCCATCTGGAAAGCTACAAAGTCCTTATGCAGGTCCAGGGAGCAACCAACTCTCTTCTCTGCATCGCCTTCCCTGCCACCTTGAGGAAGGTCGCTCGAGCCTGGTACTTCCGCCTGCCGCCGCGGAGTATCAACTCCTTCCGCCAGCTGGAGAGGGTCTTCTTGGTCCATTTCGACGCCTGCCGGAAGATCCCTCGAGTGGCGGATAGCTTGTTTTTCGTCCAGCAAAAGGGTGACGAGTTCCTGCGGGACTTCGTCGCCCGATTTAAAAAAGCTGCCCTCGAGGTTTACAACCTCGAGGATTCTATAGCCACCTTTGTAACATCCTGAAAACCTTGTAATTTATGGCATTTTCATTTGAAATGAAAGTCAGAAAGTTTCAGTGAAATGGGTGTGTTGGCCTTTTGATAAATGTAAAGAGAAGAAATTTTGGAGTAAATAAGTATATTTCTGAATGTTAATGAGTTTGATTTAAGAAATTGAGAGACTTAAGTTTTAATGGGTTTAAATCACAAGAAAAATCAAGTTTAGTTTGACTTTATCCTAAAATGATGTTTTTAGTGGTTGGAGTCGACCCTAATTGGAGTGGAGTCGACTCTGGCACGGTTTTAAACTTTCGGCACGCTTTGGAGTCGACCCCTGCAGAGCTGGAGTCGACCCCTACTTTTCAGGAGTCGACCCCTACTTTTATGGAGCCGACACCTATTTCTGCTGGAGCCGACTCCAATCTGTTCGAGCCGACTCTAAGACGGCAGGTTTTTCTGAGTTAAATCTTGAGATTTCATATTTAATCCATTTTAAGTCCGATTTGGATGCCGTTTGAACCGTTGGATTTCTAAAATCGAGTTCTTCAAGCTGGTAAAGTTTTTTTCTTAGAAATGTTACATAAAAGTATCGATTTAAGTGAAAAATGATGATCTGGGCTATAAATCGATTAAAAAAATGCTATATCAGGGCAAAATGGGAAAAGGCTCCGATGTCAATTGCTAATTGTGTTAAGGGCAACTTGGGAAAGAAAATCTAAGGGCAAAATATCATGTTATAAGTGAGCCATGTGTTTTCCAAAAAGCGCGCGTTAAGAGTGTTTAAGGGCAAAAGGGGAATTTGGCATGCCTTAACCCTTAAAGTTTCCAATGACTTGGTCCCCAAGTCATTAGAGAAAAAGGGAAACGTGGGTTCAGCCAGAGAAAAGAAAGAAAGAAAGAAAGAAGAGAAAGAAGAGGAGAAAAGAGAGGAAGAGGAAGAAGAAGAAGAAAAAGGAGGAAGAAGAGAAAGGGAAAGAGAAGCTTGGGGTTTGTGCTCGACTTCAGGTAAGCTATAGCTTCCCTAGATCTTGTATGACTTTAGATTTTCTAGATTTATTGTATTTCGAGGTAATAGTAGAAGTAATCTTGAGTAGAAAGGGTGGAAGAAATAATGAGATATTAGAGGATAGATCATGTATGCATGCATGGTTCGTGGGAAAACCTCGTGTGGAGGTAATCCTAATAGCTATAGTATCTGTTGTTGACGTAGGTCAAGAAGGTTATTCCAGGGAGCCGGAATACTAGAGTTGAGTACCAGTTGTACCAGTCGAGGAGTAACCTACTAAGGTGAGTGGATTTCTCATCTAGAAATGAGAAGTTAATTTGAGCTAGAATAATGAGATTAATACCTAGTTATGGTATGTTATGTTTAGCAGAGTATTATGTATGTTTTAAATATGAGAAATGAGAACCTAGTATATGATATTCTGATAAATGAGTTTTGAGCATGAGTTTTAAGCATAGAGAAATAAGCATGAGTTTCGAGCATGAGTTTTGAGCATAAACACATAAGCATGAGTTTCGATGAGGGAATTTTTATGTATACATGACATATTTGCATGATAAAGCTTTACAAATGATGTATGTATCATACTGAGCACAGGCAGCTAGGGGGCTGATCACCCTTTAGACTGTACTATAGCATAAGCATTGCACACTACTATCGAGCCGGCACCTTCTTGCGAACAAATCGTACGATGAACCCCAGAATCAGGGGTGAGTGCACGCTTAACCAGACCAGTGGGGCTGGTTGTGAGCAGCCCGTGGGGGCATGAATCATAGCTCAGTGGAGCTGATTACTATATAGCCCGTGGGGGCAGAGAGAAAACCCGAGGTTCCAGGGTTAAGGAACAAAGCACTTTGCCGGGTGAACCGTACGGGTAAGGGTGCTATTTGTGCGGGGATCCTGTTGCTAGTTACGCACCCGATGAGAGTACACCTACGGAGGGCGACTGTAGGGTGGTACCTCAGAGGCATTACACACACAGCCCAGCATCATGAGATTTAAAAGCATATGTTGTGATATAAAAAGGGCCAATGGGCCGAGTAGTTATCTCGAGAGGGAGAGTTTACTTGAGATACCAATGGGCAAATCAGATTTCGGTGGGAGTCTGAGAATTTAATAAAGAAGTCTGGGTTGTAGATAAAGAATGCATATTTTTATATTGTAATGCATGGATTTTTATCTTAATGAGTTATCTTGCAGTAAAAAGTTATTGTAGAGTATTTCAGTACTGATATGCTATTTGAAGAATAAGCTACATTTTATTTTATCTGATATCATGTTAAAAATGTACTTTGACTTGTACAAGCTAAATAGTATCAGCATACGATTGAAAATAAGAGGTTATGATTCTCTATTTCTCCATAGTTAGATGGTTATCCAGTCACTGGGACTTAGGTCTCATCCCTCTATGATTTAAATATTCTTTCAGATCAGTGAGCATTTCTGCCAGATCACAAGATAAGCAGGACAAAACCCTTAGCTGGTAAAGCTTGCTTGGATGCAAGGGTGTATAGATGCTAGCCTTGTATATTGAGACAATGTGGATTGATATTTGTATATTGTATATGTGTATGTGTATAGTGAGATGTAATGATGTTTTAGACCTTTTGGGATATGAATATGAGACTTATGTTTTGGAGAAATTATGAGCATGATGTGTGCACTTATGATTTTGATGTTGATTGTGAATGTGATCTCGTAAACTGCCTGAGGAATGTCAAAAAAATATTATCTGAGCAGGTTGATGCTTAGTGTTGATTGAGTGATTTGTGTATATAATTGAGATGAAAATGAAAGTTTTTAACAGGATGTGTTTTCGTGTGTCTGCCACTTATGATAATTAGTTGGGGTTCTCTAGCCCTTTATGGAGCGCTACATAAGACTAGTAAAACTCTATCCGATTATCACAAGTGTGCAGGTGTGCTGTCGGTGGCCCTAGAGAGGAGGGGGAGCTGACAACCTTGGCCTTGAAGCGAGGGCTCCGCTCCTCCCGTTTTGCTTATTATCTCGACAAGAAGTCGCCCAGTTCCTACGCCGAACTCTTGAGTCGGGCACAAAAGTACGCCGACGAGGCTGATTCCTCCCAGCGCGAGGCTAGTGATAGCTTTGCCAAGAAGCAGACTCGGCCCGAGCCTGCTGAGGCTCGTCCCAGGAGGCCCGAGCCTCCCAGCCGTCCAGACAACCGTCCCCGAGCTCTCGCCCCCAGGGACAGTCCATTCACTCCCTTGCTCGCTCCGATATCTCACATCTTACTTGAGATAGAAGGCGAGCCATACCTTCAGCACCCACCTCCGTTGAATTCGAAGACCCTTCGCAACAAAAACCTGTACTGCCGCTTCCATCGGGATCACGACCATGACACCGACAACTGTCGCCAGTTGAAGAAGGCGATATAGGACCTTATCCGGCGTAGCCACCTAGGGAAGTTCGTCCAGAGGGGCGATCCAAGTGCACCCGGCCCGTCGGCGCATCCGCCACCAATAGCCATCATCGACAACACCCCAATCGAGAAGACGGTGGCGATGATTTCCTAGGGGGCAGGCAGCGCATCCAAGAGGCCGCATGCGGAGGAGGGGTTAGACTCTGTAATTCCCTTTTCTAAAAGGGTCCTAGAGGGGGTGGTCAACAAAAATGATGACAACGTCGTCGTGTCCATGATGATCGCTAAGCCTCCTGTTAAAAGAATTCTAGTTGACAGTGGGAGCTCAGTGGACGTTTTGAGTTATGATGCGTTTGTTCGGATTAACTTGTCTGCCAGCTCCCTTCGGCCTGTCACCATACCCTTAATGGGTTTTACTGGAGATTCTGTGAGAATTGAGGGGGAGATCACTCTCCCCGTCACTGCTGGAACGCTACCGTGTCAAAGCACGGTCGTCATGAATTTTCTTGTAGTTCGGGTCCCTCTCGCCTACAATACCATCCTCGGAAGATCCGGACTCAACCTTCTGGATGCCGTTATCTTCACTAAAAGACTGCTCGTGAGATTTTCATTCAGCGAAGGAGTCGGGAAGATGCGGGAGGAGCAGAACCCGCTGCCGCTTTGCTACCATCTAGCCCCTAGCCCGCAGGGGGTGGTGTCTGCGCCTGCTTCAGAATCGCTCGACCCTCGAGACCTGAAGAGGAGGGGAGAGCCGGCCGAGCGCTTGTTGACCTTCCCTTTAGGGGAAGACTCGACAAGGATGATCCAGATTGGAGCCCTACTTCCAGAGGAGGCACGCGATCAGCTTCTTGCTTTCCTGCGAGCCAACTCTAATATCTTCGCATGGTCGGTGTCCGACATGCCGGCATCCCGGGAGAGGTAATTACCCATCAGCTTAACGTCAAACCAGAATGTCGGCCCGTCGGATAGAAGAAGAGGAGCTTTGCCCCCAACAGGCAGAAGGCCATTGATGAGGAGGTGCGCAAGCTAGTGGCTGCTGGCCACATTCGAGAGGTCCACTACCTCGACTAGCTAGCCAACGTCGTGATGGTCCGTAAGGTCAGTAGGAGCTGGAGGATGTGCGTGGACTTCACCGATCTCAATAAGGCATGCCCCAAGGACAGCTTTCCGTTACCTCAGATTGACCAATTGGTGGACATCACGTCCGACCATGAGACCGTCAGCTTCATGGACGCCTTCTCGGGATACAACTAGATCAAGATGGATCCGGCGGATAAAGAAGCTACCTCATTTGTAACCGAAAAGGGATATACTGCTACAAAGTGATGCCATTTGAATTGAATAATGCGGGGGCCACCTATCAGAGGCTAATGAATAAGGTCTTTGAGGACCAGATCGGGCGCAATATGGAGGTGTACGTTGATGACATGCTGACCAAGAGTACCCGTACGCCGACCATATTGCCGACCTTGCAGAGACCTTCAGCAATCTCCACTGGTATCAGATGAGGCTGAACCCCTGCAAGTGTGCCTTTGGGGTTACAGCGGACAAGTTCTTGAGCTTCATGGTAACAAAGCGAGGGATCGAGGCGAACCCCGACAAAATCCGGGCTATTCTGGACATGAGGCCCCCTGCTAACAAGGAGGTACAATGCCTGACCGGGAGGGTGGCAGCTTTGAGTTGCTTCTTGTCTAAGTCAGTGGAGAGGTGTCTGCCTTTCTTTAGGGCATTGCGCAAGGTCAACGGCTTCGAGTGGACGAAGGAGTGCCAAGAAGCCTTCGACGAGTTAAAGAAGTTTTTATCCACTCCGCCATTGCTGTCCAAGCCGAGGAGCGGAAAGGAGCTCTTTCTATATCTTGCAGCCTCCCCCGAAGCCGTCAGCTCCGTGCTTATTCGCATGGACGCCGACGGGTCACAAAAGCCAGTCTATTACACTAGTAAGGTGCTTCATGATGTGGAGACCAGATACTCCTGGACTGAGAAGATCATCTTTGCCTTGATTGTCTTCGCTCAGCGCTTCAGACCCTATTTCCAAGCCCATCCAATCGTGGTGCTCATGGATCAGCCCCTCCAGACTATCTTGTCTTGTCCTGACACCTTCGGACGACTTGCGAAGTGGGTTATCAAGCTGGGAGAATTTGACTTGTCAATCCATCCGAGGTCTGCAATGAAGTCCCAAGTGTTAGCCGATTTTCTCGTCAAGTGCACCTGGGCCGAGGAGCATCCGGAGGAGCTGCACTTGGAGATCCCCGCGGCGGAGGAGGTAGGAGAGGAAGACTGGATCCTTCATGTGGATGGCGCATCAAACTCTCAGGAGAGTGGAGCTGGTCTCATTCTTACGAGCCCCGAGGGAGAGGCGGTGGAGTATGCTCTCCGGTTCCTCTTCCCTGCCACTAACAATCAAGCGGAGTATGAAGTCCTACTGGTGGGGATGAAGCTGGCCAGGGAGCTTGGCGCGAGGCGTCTGAGGGCTTTCACGGACTCTCAGCTTGTCTCTGGGCAAGTTACTGGGGAATATGAAGCCAGAGATCCAACGATGTCCCGTTACTTGAGCAAGGTTAGTCCCAAGCCTCCCATTTTGCTTACTTCCGCGTCAGTTACATCCCCAGGGGAGAGAACGCTTGGGCTGATGCACTCTCCCGTTTAGCCACCTCGGCCGACGGGATCTTGGGAAGAACGTATGTGGAGCATCTGGAGATTCCAAGCATTGAAACCACAGACGAAGCTCTGCCGATCGCACAAGAACCCTCTTGGATGGACGCTTACATCCAGTACCTTACCGATGACGCCCTCCCTGAAGACCCAGCTGAGGCCAGACTACTCAAGCGGTGGGCTACAAAGTTTTTAATGATGGACGGAAGGCTTTATCGGAGGTCATTCTCGTACCTGGTCCTCAAGTGCGTCGGCCCCACAGAAGCTGATTATATCCTACGAGAGATTCATGAGGGCATCTGCGGAAGTCATCTGGGGGGCAGGGCTCTAGCGTATAAAGCCCTGCGGTAAGGATACTACTGGCTGACAATGAGGAAGGATGCCGCCGAGCTCGTTAGGAGATATGATAGCTACCAGCGTCTTGCCAGTATCCAGCAGCAGCCGACCTCCCAGCTGAGCCCTTGGCGGCCCCTTGGCCTTTTGCTCAGTAGGGGATGGACATCTTGGGACCGTTTCTCCTGGCCTCCAGTCAGCGCAAGTTCCTTCTGGTAGCCGTTGACCACTTCACCAAATGGATTGAGGCCGAGGCACTGGCCAAGATCACCGAGGGCAAGGTGAGATCCTTTTTCTGGAAATCTATAATCTGTCGGTTCGGGTGCCACATACCCTCGTCACCGACAACGGTCGACAGTTCGACAATGCGCCTTTCAGAGGATTCTGCACTGAGCTAGGCATTCAGCAGCGGTTCATCTTTGTTGGGCACCCTCAGACCAATGGCGCGGTCAAGGTGACCAACCGCATCATCCTCCAAGGACTTTGAGCATGGCTGGACGACTCCAAAGGAAGGTGGGTGGAGGAGCTCCCCAACGTACTGTGGGCCTACCACATGATACCGGGCCTCCATCGGGGAGACTCCCTTCAGCCTCGTCTTCGGATCCGAGGCCGTCATTCCTGTGGAGATAGGTGTCTCGAGCCCTCGGACGGAATCATACAGCGAGGAGGATAACTCGAGCCAGCTCCAAGCCAACCTCAATCTCGTGGAGGAAGTACGTGACCGAGCATAGCTCCGGATGGCCGCCTACCGACAGCGAACGACTAGGTACTACAATGCCCGTGTCCGCCCCAGGACATTCCTGACAGGAGACCTAGTCCTCCGACGGGTGAAAGCTTCAAAGCCGACGGAAGGGGGGAAGCTATCGCCGAATTGGGAAGGATCCTATCGAGTCACTGAAGTCCTCCATCGTGGAGCATACATAATCGAAGGGCTAGATGGAAAGTCGCTTCCGTGGACTTGGAACTCTGACAACCTCCGTTGATATTATCAGTAATGTACTCCTCTATATTTGAGTTGCGCATTTACATTCTTTCGGGCTCCTGCCCCGTGTTCTTTATTAATAAAAGCGTGTTCGAGTAACCCATCTTTCCAGAAAAAGCCCGAGGCCAGCTCGGCACCTCAAGACCGATGTACCATCGGCATCGAAGACCGGTGTATCACCGGCTCCAAAAAGCCCGAGGCCAGCTCAACACCTCAAGACCGATGTACCATCGGCACCGAAGGCCGGTGTACCACCGGTTTCAAAAAGCCCGAGGCCAGCTCGATACTTCAAAACCGATGTACCATCGACACCGAAGACCGGTATACCATCGGCTCCAAAAAGCCCGAGGCCAGCTCGACACTTCAAGACGATGTACCATTGGCATCGAAGACCGGTGTACCACCGGCTCCAAAAAGCCTGAGGCCAGCTCGGCACTTCAAGACCGATGTACCATCGGCACCGAAGATTACCATCGGCTCCAAAAAGTCCGAGGCCAACTCGGCACCTCAAGACCGATGTACCATCGGCACCGAAGGCCGGTGTACTAGGTCGGACTTGGGTACAGAAAGAAGACAAAAAGAAAGCAGCCTGACAGCAAGGGCTCTTAGGCTTCCGCTGATGCCGACCCGTCGACCGGGGCATCCTCCTGCTCATCATCGTCTTCCGGCTCAAGGTCCCGAAAGGTCGGCGATTCCTGAGACTCGCGCGACTTTCTCCTTGCTGTCGCGGAACCCCTGCAGGTAGACCTCGGAGCCCTTTACAACCTCCTAGTGAAAGTTGTGGAGCTCTTGAAGCGCTCCACAGCCTCGGCTGCCGCCTGCACAGCCGCTGCGGCCCTCTCCTTGGCTACCTGGGCCCTCAGTCTGGCCTCATCCGCTCGGGTGGCAGAGTTGGTGGCTTGGGCATCGGCCCTCGCACGACTTCCTCGGCGCCAGCCGCCCGGCCCTCGGACTCCCTGGCCCCTTCCTTCGCCATCTCCAGTTGGAGACGGCAGGCCGCCAACTCAGCCTCGGCGGCGCAGGAACGCACTAAGCCCGCAGCCTCCCGCTGCCTGGTCTCCTCTGCTTCCCCTCTCACGGCCTCTAGCGCCCTCTCGGTCGCCTCGGCCTCCCTTCGGGCAGACTCCAGGCCCCCTCGGCCTCCTCGGCTTGGGCCACGGCCGCTAGCACCGTCTGATGGACGTGGTGGCTCCGGAGAGTACTATCCCTCAGGGCTGCCAAGGAATTGATCGCCTGCACCAAAAGGATTCAGTTAGCACGAACGGCAAGGATTAAAATTACACAAGTAAAAGAGGACTCTTACTCAGAGGTGCGCCGCGAAGGCATCTTTGTAGATTGTCGGGGCCTCCAACTCGCGGAACTCCGCCTGGAGCTTCGGCAAACATACCCTCGCCATCAGCCGCTCGGCGGTGCGGCCGTTGTAGGAGAGACACACGTGGGCAGCTTGCCCCAACCCTCTCCCCTCGGGGTCGAATGAGGTAGAGGGTTCCACCGCTGCTGCGCTTCTGCCTGCAGGTGTGCTATCCTCGGAGCGGCTCGGTCTCAGCTCCGGCGGCGGTTGGCTCGGCATTTGGTGCGGAGGAGATGGCCCTCGGCTCTGGTGGGGTGTCGGCAGTTAGGTCAACTGCCGAGGGCACCTGCGGGGCGCTCGGGGGGCCGGCCGGCTTGGGGGGACGAGGGATCGGCTCCCTCGTCGGCATCCTGGCTCCGGACGGGAGGAGGAGGAGCATGGGGGCAGAGTTTCTTCTTCCCACCCGGTGACTTGTGCCTTGCGCTTCTGCACAGCCGCCTTCCTGATCATGGCGGTCGGGAACTTCATCACTGCACATCGCCCGTTGGGGTTAGTAAAAAAAAAGGAAAGAGAGAGGAAAAAATTGGCTGAGTATCGGGTCGGTCGCTACTCACCACTCTGAGTGGAGACCCCCACGAGTCGGAGATTATCCTCCGACAGGAGCTGGTTGCACCTGGGGACCTCGACTGTCAACAACTATCTCAGCGCTTCCTTGTCCCCCGGGTGGACTGTCGAGTTCATATTTGGCCTAAGGTCTGGGTCCCCCCACCTAGGCTTGACCCCGTCTAGGTCGCAAAGAAGAATCGGGATTTTCATCCCTTGACAGAGGTGGGGAGGTATAGCTTGAGGGCTCGCCGGGTCGAGGCTGGAACAGCCACCAGCTCGACTGTTGTCGGAGGATGTAGAAACAGTGGAAGAAGAAGAGTCTCGGGGTGATGCCATGGAAGTGGTAGAGGACGACGAAGGCGCAAATGGTCCGAAGGAGTTCGGAACCAGCTGGGCGAGAGTCAAGGAATAGTAATCAGAAGGTTAATGAAAAAGGAGTGGAAGGGCAAGCGAAGACCTAATTTGAAGGAAATTTCATAGAGGGCTATCCTACCAGGTCGGGAGGAGAGACCACCCTGTCGTCGGGGGTCGGCAGAAAGAGCCCTATGTCCCTAGAGATTTAATAATGGGCCCTAATATTGGCCAAGTCCTGGCCCGTTACCATGGAGGTGGTCCTCGTCGGGGATTTGCCCCCACCCTCGAGGAGGCGCAGCAGCGCCGGGTGTCTCCTAGTCGGAGCCACGATAGCGGCTCACCGTTGAGAAAGGGGAATGTAGTCCTCCAGAGAGGTGGATGAGGAGGACCATGAGGGGATAGAAGATGGAGAGGCACAAAGCCTCGAGGAAGAAATGTGGTCCTCGGGGTCGACTGGTTAAGGCCAGGACGGAGAAGAAGACATTGAGAGAGCTATGGAAGAGTTAGGAGGTCTGGAAGGTCAGGAAGCTAACTGCAGTGAGAACAGCAAGAGCAGGCTCTCGGGAAGAAGACGGAGTCGAGGAGGCCAGAAGAAGAAAGCAGTTGCAGAGCAAAGTGACGAAACCCGGCCTTTCGCCGACTTATCAGTTTTGAATCGTCCCGCTTCACCTACCCGACCACGTGGACTCCCGCTATAGGCTGGGTCGCCTCGGCAAGCGCCCGACGCGTGTGACGATCCGCCTTCGGCCAATAGCGAGGCATCGCTGACGTCAGCATCATGATGGCAATGATGGCGGTGGCTTTTCGTAAGCCCCGAGAGGACACCCCGCTCCAAGGCTGATCTCCATGGATTAACGGACGGCATGGGGCGATACTGCTGCAACCCCGAATCACCCGTGCTAAGGCATCGCTGCACCCATGGACGCATGCTTTTCGACAATTGGCGGCATGCTGGGATCAACCACCTGGGAGGTGACACCCTTTCGCCTTGCAAAGGTGGGCCCGCTTCGTCTCAGGGACGAGAGGGCATCTGATGTGGCTGATCTAACGTCGTTAGGGTTAACGAAGAAAATAACTGTCGGAGCCCCCGCCTCGGCCCTGAGGCGCCTTCGGCCTCCGATGCCCCTTCGGCCTTCGAGGCCCCCTCGGCCTCCAAGGTCCCTCCGGACCCGGCGTCCCCTCGACCTCGGACCCGCCTTCCCCTCGGCCTCCAAGGTCCCTCCGGACTCGGCGTCCCCTCGACCTCGGACTTGCCTTCCCCTCGGCCTCGGACCCGGACCCGGACCCGGCATCCCCTTGGCCTCGGCTCGGATCCGACGCTCCCTTGGTCTCGGGCCTGTGGGACACCCAAGCTTCGGACCTTATGTCCCACCACCTCGAGCCGCCTGACACCCTTACGTGGCCCACCGGCCATCTGTGGCGGCCACGTGGCCCACTACCTCATGCAACAGCGCATGACCGCAACCCGTAACGGCGCACGCTTGACACAACTAGGCTCACCTGCCACCGTAGCGCCGCGCTTGGCAGGTGGCCGAGGGGCAAGACGCCTCTGACATGCTCAGTGTCGGTTGCGACATGTTGCTGTCAGCCTTGCCCTCCGCCCGCTATCGGACAAGGGCACCGTGGAATCAACCACCTTCTGGAAGCGGGAAAGGAACCCTCGAATAGGTATAAAGCCCGCACTCACAACGAAGAAGGGATCTGAACTCAAGTTCTCTAGCTATCTTTCTGTTAATTTACTCTTGTCTATTTCTGAGTTGCTTACTTGAGCGTCGAAGGGTCCCCACCGGTGCAACCGGTCTTCGGGGACTTCCTGCAGGAGCACTTCGAGGAGAAGGACCTCCGTTTTCCGACGTTGAAGGAGGGTGACTTGGCGTCAACATTTGGGATCAAGGTTTCTTGAACGGGTGGATGCAAAACCTAAAATAACTCCTTTAGTTGCTTTTTCCTGAAACCAATTTTGAGTTTTTTAAGAAAACTTTTCTCCCCTTGTTTGGTATAAGACTTGCTGTGGTTTAATAAGACTTTCAGAGGGCCAAACAGTAGAGAAATTTAACAATCCTTTTTACACAAGTTTTGTTAGCTAATTTCACTATAGAAACAAGGTTCATATTTGTGGAGTGATGCAAACAGTGCTATGAGTCTTAGGAACTTGATATAATCGATTAATAGCTCATAGAGGTGAAATGATAGAGGACCAGGGGGTTCAGATGAACACTTAATAGAGCCCTTGAGAAGACCTTGTTGAGGAAGGGAACAAAATACTTAGTTGAAAGACTAGATGAATCCTTCAAAATTCTCTCCCAGGCCATCTAGAATTAGATTTGCAAATATGCTTCTTGATCAATACATGCAAAGAATTGTTATGGTCCGGCAAAGACCTGTAAAATTAACATTAAAAAAAGCTAAACATTACGGTAAAGATCCCAAGACTAATCAACAGTATTAAAAGTTTGATGAATGCCGTGGCTTTTAGATTTGCTTGTTTTCTGCTGATATCAGATGTGAAATTAAACAACTTGCAACAACACAATTTCAATGAAATAGAAACATACAAGTGCTTTAAGTAGTTAATAATGGAAGTATAGAATACTTCCAGGAGTTCATGACTCTTTTGGGTCAACAAGATAAGTTTGTAGCAGACTACTGGGTCCTTTGTTCATTTTTGCTAAGGCAGTTTTTGATGGGGTTTTTACTTGACCACAAATGAGACATACTGATCTAATCTCAAAACCTGCTCGGGTTGGCTTGCTTCGCATCTTTCTTCATCTTCTTTGTTATATGAAAATTGGCATGTTCTAATTTGCCATTTTGCATCAATAAACGTAGGACTAGTTCACTTTCATCTACATTGGAGCTTTAGTGCTTGTCACATTAAATGATACAGATGGCATCTCCCTTCAAACTGAAGCTCACTGCTTGGAGATGAAAACTGATGCTTAATTGAAAATAAGGCTTACATGTTTATTGATTATCTAGTTCCTTGAGCAATGGTTCTTTCTAAAGCTCTGACAACTAGCAAATATCTAAATTCTTTTCCCAAGGACAAAAGTCCTCCAAGTAGTCAGCTACAACTTAAAATTCCTCTGCACATTTCTCCTATTTATGCAATTTGGTAGCTATATTTATGTTATTGCTTTCCTCCATTCAAGATTGCAGAATCACTAAGGGACTTACTAGGAGCAAGAGGTATGGTGGAAGAAGCTCAACGCGCTCTCTCATCTAACACTGATGAAAACAGCTCTGGTGATGTTTCACCTGAAGAGATTGACAAAGATGTTGAGAGATTGGAGTCCCTAAAAGCTGCATCAATTTCATCTGTAGTTGGCGTGCTTGCTAGTTTGCCCATTTCTTTATATCAAGCAACCAGCTTTTCTCAACTACTACTTCATCTGACCACTGTTTTCATTAGCTGTGCTTTGTTTGGAGTTACCTTCCGGTACACAATAAGGAGAGATCTGGACAATATTCAACTAAAAACAGGGGCACCAGCAGCTTTTGGCTTTGTTAAAGGTATATCAATCTTATTATGCTTTCCAATAATATTCAGGCATTTTAATGTCTCATTGGAGTTTTGCCTCTCAACTTTGTAATGAATTCTATGAGTCGACCCATATTTCTTATATTTGCAGGCCTTGCTGCACTAGAGGCTGGGAAGCCTTTGGAACTCAGTAGTGATAGCTTCATTGCATATTCTACAGATGGAGCAGTTTATGTATCAGAGAACATTTTTATTTTTCTTTCAGCCGCCATTGCACTTGATTTTTGTTTCAAGATGAGGCTTTTAAGTCCTTTTCCGATAAGGAAATAGGACTAGCTGGCAGCTTTGAGCACGAGACATCCCTTCTTCATCTGTCTTCCACTCATTATTTACTTAGCTTGATTTTTTTTTTTCTGGGTAATTGACAAAGTTACCCCCCAACGTCTCTGTGATATAATTTGGATGTCCCCTTATGTCGTCAGATAATTAATACAAAATTTGCCCATAATTAATACACAATGGTCAATTTGTGGATACTGGCCGCACAAATTGACCATTGGCTACATATAAATGCATATGTAGAATTTTATTAGGTCTTCTCTCACTGCATATGTGTGGCATGCGCAAACAAACAACTTGTATCAATAGCATTTTGTGCATCAAAGGTTAATACACAAAGGCTTTTCTTTCTTTTATTCGACTCAAAGAGAGGGACCTACATAAGAATTGCCCTAAGGCTAGCATGGAGGCCATTCCAGTTAGTTTGGAATTGAAAAGTTTCCATGGGTCAATGACCACAGCTTTGTGATGGAGGATGAATTATTTTTAATAAATTAATTTAAATAAAAATTTATTTAATAATTGAGAATGTTATATGATATTAAAAAAATATTCATATGTTTTATTTTTTTTTAATTGGATTGGGTTAGATGGGATATAAATTAGATTGGTTTTAATTTTTATTGATTTAAATTAAATTCAGATGGTATGTAGATCAGAGCAGTTTAAAAATAGAAGATGTGTTCTAAAATTTGAGTTTCATCTAATTTATCGGATTTCAAACGAGAAAGAGAAGAAGAAAGGTACGTGTACACTGGGATGGGTGATGGAAGGTTAAAATTCTAAAAATAGAGGATGAAATGAAAGGAGAGATGGAATTTATAATCAATAACTAAATGTTTATCTAACGATTTAGAGTTTCGAAAGACAAAATATTAGCTTTGACGGTGGGTTTTTATTTTTTGTTTTTACCGTTTATTTTGTTAAAAAAATATGCAGGATGATTTTAAACTTGAAAATTAATGGAAAAAAAAAAAAGAAAAGAAAAGAAAAGAAAAGAAAAAACCTCTTTACGGAAACGAGCGGTTAACTTCTAAACTTCGGGCCCAGCTGTCAGTATGGTTCACCATCTCTGGGGCTGGCTCGCTCTCTCTCCACTCGTGTTCGTTTGTCATCCTCACAAGCCTCACCGGAGAGAGGTAGAGAGAGAGCGCAGTGTTATCGACCGGCCACAAAAAAAGGAGCTAGCAGGACAGCGAGTGAAGGAGAGCAAGTGGGCGACAAAGCTCTGTACCCCGTAAGCAGCCACAGCCACACCACGCGTGCTGCCATCGCAGTAGCCAACGTCTTTCTCTCTCGGCATGCCCGTCTCCGCCGCAGTTACCCCTCCCTCGTCTCGGTTTGGCCGCCCGCCTTCCCCTCCCGTCCGCCGTACTGATGTTTAGGAGCAACAACCTCGCTGCCAGGGTCTTCGAGCGCCAGATCCTCACCCCCCGCCCAGGGGCCAGTGTATGCCTCCCTCCCCCCCCCCCCTCTCTCTCTCTCTCCCCTCATTGCTTTTGCCCTCATCTTCTCTGTAATTGATCGCGCTCTCTGATGTGGTTTTCTCTTTTTTTTTTTTAATTTCTTTTTACGAATTGTTATGTAATTGGTGAAGCATTAAAGAAATATTTCGTCCAAATCTTTTGGTTACCTGCCCCAATTCGATACCAATCGTGCCCAAGCAGCCGTATAATCCTATGCATGTCGGTTTCCAGTGTCCGACGGAAACCGGAGAACCGTAAAAAAAGCGGAGATGGATGTGAAAAGTGGAGAATTTTTTTGGGTTATTAATTCTGAATCAAGGCTGAAATTGGAAATCTTTTGTATGCGATCGATTGATGAGCTGCCCACTGCTTCAAGGATGAGTAGATCGATGAGATGAGTGTGGATTTTGTGCGGTGGTTTTGGTCCAGAGCAAGTTTGATGCATGAGTCTTTCCCTACAGATGGAAATGGATAATGTGATCCTTCTGCATGTCATTGTTCTGGCCAATTTTTGCAACTCGCTGCCTACTTGACATCGACACTCCGCTTTGTTCACCCAGGTTTTTGGAGCAACATCGATAATCTGGATGAAGGATGCTGATAAAGCAGTGTGTTGACACGAATGGGCGACTAAGAATCTATTGAAGCTACAAGAGGGATGGTGAAGTTTGTATAGATGGATTATAACTAGGATTCAAGAAGTAAAGTCCCATTAGATTGGTCATCGGCCTTGAATCCAACTTCATGAGTTACCTAGTCCCTATTTGATGAAAAAGGGGTGGCTCTTTTCCTGAATGTTTTAAATTTGTAGATAATTGAGTTTGAATGCAGAATGTGAAGGAGCTAGCAGATTTTCCTGTTAACCAATTGAATTATAGCCTAGAGACTTGGTTTGTTGGTTATGCACCCAATTACAAACAGAAGCGTTTGGAAAAGGGAAAAAACTCTTTGGATTGGATTTATAAAACTTTACAAATGGAATCTTGTTCTGGTGTATATGTCAAACTTTATAAATAAAATCTGGTTCTGGTGTATATGTCAGTTGGTTATGCAAGTGCCTGTAGATTGTCAGATTGGCCTAGCTTTCCTAAGAAGATGCTATAAGGTTGAAATATCGGCCAGGAAGTGCATATCGTTGTGCTAGACAAATTTTTGCATGTCATATAACATAAATCTTCTTGATCCACATATGATCAAATGTTTTCCAAATGACTGTTCTGAATTTCTTGTTCATTTCCTTACTATTGAATCAGTGAAAATAAAGAAGGATGCTCCAGAGTGAGAAATCGATCTGACAGCTGCATGTTTTTCGGTCCAGCTTTATACCTCATTGGTTGTTATAGTTGTATCTGCAATGTTGTTAAGTTTGACTAATGTTTTCTGTATTGTTCACTATTTTTTGATGTTATGAGACATTTCTTGCCATGTTATGTTTAGTTGCTGTGAATCTGTGTAAACCTCAGATCTTTTATTTTTTATTTATGTGAACAGGTTAATCTTGTTAGACAATTTTATGAAAATTTGGTTCCAAGCTGTACATATGATGTCGATTGCCCAGACCATTCCTTTCGCAAGTTTACGGATGATGGCCAATACCTTGTGAGTTTTAGCAGGAATCACCAGGATCTGATTGTTTACAGACCCACATGGTTGTCATTTTCATGCAAAGAAGAAGACTGTGATTCACATAGTCTGCCCCAGAAAGCAAAGAGGTTTGACAGCTTTTTCACCCAGCTCTACCGTGTATCTCTTGCATCCATCAATGAGTTTATTTGCAAAGACTTCTTTCTGTATATGGAGGGTCACCAGTTTGGCTTGTTTGCAACATCAACCGTACACTTTCATGATGCACCTACCACTGAGGGTGCAATACATGGAGTCCCTTTGATAGAAAAGATAACATTTTACCTTGTGAGGTAGATGAAAATGCTAATACTTACCGTAGGTTCTTTCTATAAGAATTATCTGTTTTTCCTTTATATAATTACTATATTTATGACTTTTCTGTCAGACTGGAAGATGGAGTAATATTGGATGAGAAAACTTTTTGCAATGATTTTGTCAACTTGACCCATAGCATGGGTGTTTTCTTGTATGAGGATCTGCTGTGTATTATGTCCCTTCGATATCAAATAATACATATCCTACAAATTCGGGACTCAGGAAACTTTGTTGATGTACGGAGTATAGGTATATTTTGCCGAGAAGATGATCAGTTGTTTATTAACTCCCATGCTCAGGTCAGCACTTTTCTTATTCGAGAGGAAAACAATTTAGTTACACAATGAGAGTATGGTCAATCAAATAGATACTGGGTATTGTATGTAACTCTGATTAAATTATTCTATCTTTTTTTAGTATTTTCATTTTTTTATCATGGTTTTATTACCAGTAAGGAATCTAGCGGTCTTATGCTTGGTTACCAGTTGTCTATTATGTTGCTCAAACTATCATATGATTTGATAAGAGTTGCATCCGGTGTTATTCTATATATCTTTTGTGGAATAAATTTCTATTTTGAGAATGACCAAGACTTTCTACTGCTGTTTTGAGAAAACAAATGAAGGCATGAATTACTCTCATCTGATATTTGTTACATGGAAGCCATGAGTCAACCCTGAATGAACTCAATGTGAAACTGAGTTCCTGATGCTGGAGATTCTGCACACAAATAACATGGTATATTTGAGGATAATAACAAAAGAAAAGTAGCACACTGAATATTACATTGGTTAACCTACTATGGGGCTGGGTGAAGATGTTCCAAGAGAAATTCACTTATGAGGAAGGGGATAAAACAATGCATAGACTGCTCACAGAGCTCACCACAGGCGGATGCAAGAGCAAGTCAAAATATGAAGGGCATACAAAACCTAGATTAAAAAAAAGAAAAAATCATTTGCTATTATTTTTGCTGTTCAGTCTGATGCCAATGTGCTGAACTCTATGATGGAAGTGATTTAATGATAACATTGTATAACCATGTTCATGCATTAACACTGCAAATAATCTGAAAAAATGGATAAAATTTTACAAGGGCAAGCAACCATGCTTACATTATCAGCAACACACTATCCATTACTGTAGATATATGTATAAATATGTATTGGTAATATTAGCATATTACATAATCGAATTATCTAAACTAAGAAAAAATAGTCAAATAAGTTAAGATATCCAACAAGGATCTTATGCACTATTTTCCAGTCAGGGCTTGTCTTTAACAGGTTCCTAGTTTATTGATCTGAAAACAGGAAAAAAAAAAAGGGAGAGAAGAAGGAATGTATATTTCATAAGCCATATGGGTAACAGGTGTGGAAGTTTGGGTCAAAACCTATTCATTTCAGTGAAAGGGGTTGGTTTTCGCAGAAATCGACTGAAAATTTCAGTTTAACTTGATTTCCTCTAGTTTCTGTCACTTTTGATGTTTCAGGCAGTTTTGGCTGAAACTGTTTATACATGATTTTTGATTGATAATATTGATATTTAATATCATTTTGGCACTATTTTTTTGCATGTTTTTATAAAAACAGTATCATTGTGAAGTCATTTCTTGAACTCTTTAAGTAAATTTTACTAGAAAGAGTTGATTTTGGGCCATCTAATCATTATTGAATAAAAATAAAATTACTTATAGATGATGAATCTAAGTATCAAACCTATGAGAAACAAAAAGTACTTTCTTAACATTAACCATATATTTTTGGAATTCTTTTAAAACATTTGAAGCATTTGGATGATTGGATCTATCTAAGGATTTATGTTCAGATCTAGCAAATCCAAACTTAAATCTTGGGAATAGACTCCTTTTGTCCTGTCTATCTTTGAAATTATCTAACAGAAAGGATTATCTTAATAAAGGGTAACTTTTCCTAGATAGACGACAATCTTTTCAGTCCTTAAGATAATTTTCAAAGAGAAACATGAGAAAAAGGGATCTATGCACCATTTTAAGCTTGGATTTGCTAGATCTAAAACAAATCCCTAAGAGATTTAGATGAGACTAGCATATGGGAACATGCATTTCATGTATAAGGAAAAAAAAAATCTAAATATCTTATTTTAAGGGATGAAATTGAGGTCTGTTGTTGTTTGGGCTCTCTTTCCTGTATCCAGGCTACCTATTTTCACCCTATATCTTGTTGTTTCAAAGCAAAGAAAGGTTTTTCTACTCTCTCTCTCTCTCTCTCTCTCTCTCTCATGCGCTCGCACGTGCATCCGCTGTTTGGTACACGCATGGACATTATTTTAGGTAATCGACTACTGTTCTTCTTTCCATATCCTTTTGTATTAGGATCATTTGTATCTTGTACTATTAACATCTTTGGATGCTGCAAGCACATTTATATGGAAAATGGAAGATATACTATATTAAGATATGCGTTCGGGATAATTTGAAAGAAGACACCTATCCTTAAAGATGCCTTTTCTACTGCTGCATTCTATCAAAGATATAAAGAAAAATCAATTCTAACAAAGGAGACTCATTGACTAACAAAACAAAGGTAATGGTGCAACTTGAAGAGAGAGAGAGAGAGAGCTTGACTTGGCTATACTCGAGTGGATTCTAGTGAGATCTAGTTAGCTTTAGACTGGATGATAGGGCTCTCTCACATCAATAATTTGAGCAATTAAATGTGATCTACTACTTTAAAATGCTGTAACATCAAAAATCATGTGATTTAGCGACTCCTTGCTTACGCATCAAGCAGTAAAAATATATATATTTCTTGTTATTTAAATTATCTAATTTTATGACCACTTTATGCTTGGTTTAGGGATCTTCAAAAATCACATAATTTTTGGTATTTAATCATTTTAGAAGTAGTAGATAACATCCAACAACTTCAATTATTGATGTAAGATGCTCATCATCCAATTTACATCTAACCAATCTAAGTAGAGATTTACTTGAATGTAGCCAAGTCGATCTCTTTCTCTTTATATATATTTAGCTACATTCAAATGTAAGTATAAAATTCGGTCACTTTTCTCACTTTTGGATTCATATGGATCTCAGAGCCACCCCACTATTTTCACCTTTTTCATCTATGGGATCCAAGGATGGAGGGAGGTGATCGGATCTAGGCTTGGCTATATTTAAATATAGCCAAGTCAACCCCTCTCTCTTTCTCTCTCTCTCTCTCTCTATATATATATATATATATATATCTTTTATGTTCCTTTTCCTAAATCCAAATAAAGATCCATGTAAATTTACAAAACAAAGGAAAGATTCTAAAAATATTAACTATCAAAATGTTGACATAAAGATGGTAAAAGGGAGGAAAATAGATGGCAAGATTGGATTGAAATAGGAGACAAAGGGAAAAGGTTGTTAGAGAGAGAGATATTGTTTCAGGGGGGATAATCTGGTTAGGTAAAGAGAAGGGAGGAAAGACTTAGGATAATGATAAGGACATCTTTCCTTTTAAAACCTTGCGTGCTTATAAATATTATATAATTTTCCTGTGTTCTAATTGAATTTCTACCTAGGAAAAACTTGACAGATCCAAGGAACCCCAACACTTTGTAATATAATGTAGATATATCTAATCGTATTATTTTCATGCTTAGTAGATCATAAGTTGTGTCAGTACTTTGCTATATAAGATGGTAATTATCCATATTGTTACATCATTGATACATCCTGCTGCTGTTGTTATAGTATTAGGTGTATAGGAATTAGGTTATTATCAAATTGTAGTTCTCTAGCATTTCATTTGTTTTCAAGCATTTTTATAATTCTTCATATTATTTGGCTTTCACCTGAAACAAAAATCCATAAACCTGACGATGACAAACAATACTCTATGCTCTAGGACTCTATGTTTATGTATCTTTTCCTTGGTTTATTTTATTTTCTCTTATTTTTCCATGTTTTCTTCTTCTTGGCCTAGAACGCAAAACTTCGGCCGAAATTGAAATTTGGCAGTCTTGACCTAACGAAAACCGAGTTCAAGTTTTTAAAACTTGATAGGGAGCTAGAAAAATGCAACAAACAATAACTTTGAGAAGAGTTGAAGAAATCTAGACATTTAGTTGTCATGATGTATTTGCAAATCAAAATAAGTGAAGAAAAGGAATTAGCTTATATTGGAAAAGCTTGGATTGTTAAATTGCCAAACGTACCAAATCATAAGATTTCACCTTTAAAAGAAATAACAAAGCTGGTGGTGGAGGTGTTGTAGCGATATGTGTCTTTGCATAAACAGGTATCAAAAACATAAACATGGGAAAGTGTTTTTTTTTTTTTCATGTGGGTGGGGGCAGAGGGGAGGGCTCATCTCTTTTCTTTGTTCCTTCTCCATTATCTCTCTTCTTTTTCTCTCTCTCTTTCTTCCCCTCAATTAGGCAAAATTAAGGACCACCAATTAGTCCTAACAATTAAAACCAATTACATACCAACCGAAACATTTATATAAAATCTGGTCCAAGCTAACTCCCTTTTTGGCTAGGTACATATGTGTGGGCTTTAGGGACACTGTAAGCTAGTTAACCATGTGGGCTTTAGCTTGCCAAAGCAGCACCTACTTTGAGCCTAGTGGCCATAATAGGATGCTTCATCTAGTGTTAGTAAGGTTGTCAAATTTCTGTAGTGGTCTTAAGCTTTGATCTCTTAAAGGAGTAGGTGGAATATCTAGGTGGCCAAGCAAGTGCCCAAGTGGAAAAAGCCCTAAAATTAATAAAATTATATGTTTCAATATAATCATAAATAGTTCAAAAAGGCACATTAAAGAACATCATATCGATGTTACTGAAGAAAAGAACATCATATTGATAAACATTAAGCTTATCAACTATTTAAGTTATGCAATAATAGGATCTTTAAATCAATTACTTTAGGCTCTATTTGGATGCCAAATAGCTAATCAAGAAGTAGATACTTTTACTCTAAGTAACCACTCTTTTTTAGTTCTCTATGGTTTAATAATATCCCTTGTTTGGTGGACATTAGAGGGTTAGTGTGACAAGTTAATACGAAAAATATATTTAATTGGATTAAGTAACTTTTTAGGGTGTTGAACTTGATTGTATGTGGCTTGTTAAGTGGATAACCACCACTTAACCACCCACTAACCATCACCTAGATAGGGCCTTAGACCCTTGGTTTTATTTGATATTTCAGGCTTCTTAAAAACATTAATTAATATTTAATTTAACATGTAATGAATGGATTCCACTTCTCTTTTGAAGTAAATATTTGTTTATTAAAGAGAGAACTATTTTTTTAAAAAACAATGTCTTGAAAAGGTTTCACAAAACTGGTACCGAGGATTACCGGTTTGGTATGGTACGAACCCTATACCGAGACATGGTGCTAATACTTTTGTCACTTTTAATTATAATACCATTCAGTATTGAATGGTATGAATTGGTACTGCTTGGTTCGGACTAATTCGATTCATGTCGAATCAAATCTTGGTACCATAGTAGTACCTTACCTGTATGGTATGGCATATCTTGGTCTTGAATAAATCAGCAAGAAAGGTGCCAAATAAGGCATTTGAGCTGCTGCCTTGCTTTAGGACTTGGAAAGTGCTTGGTGCCTAGGCAGTTATTTGTCCAAGCACCTAAGTGGTCTTGCCAAGGTCTCAGTAGCAGCCTGTGACAACATTCGGCGATAGTGCTTTAAAGACGCCATGCTTACTACCAATGCATTGTCATGACTTTCTTTGAAACAATTATAATCATAATGATGCAAAGTAGTAGTTTTGTATTTCCTTAAAAGAAATAAATAATGTCTTTGGATTGGATTGGGTTGGGATTGTTCATTTGTGATGCTAAGGGGTGTAAATGGGTTGTTTTGGGCCTAGTTGTTCATTTGCGATGCTAAGGGGTGTAAATGGGTTGTTTGGGCTTAGCATTGCTTGAGCTAGGGTGGACCTAGAATGGCTTTAAATCTACATTTGAAACCATGGCCTGCTACAATCACTTGGTGGTTTAACAACGCTGCAATTCTTACTAGATCAGGTTCATGTTAGGTACAACATGGTACGCCATATCGGTGCTAAGTGGCATACCGGTAAAATTTAACATAGTATCAGTATGCCTTCCATACCAGTATTGGTACAGTACTGGTCTACTACGGTAAGCCTAGTGCAGTGGATACTGACTAGTACAGCATACCATGGGTACAAATTTGAGGCATAAAATTTTTGAATTATATTTTGCTGGGTCTCAGTGGATCTATGTCTGTTTTAGATCAACAAGTAGCCTAATTGAACAGCAAGGTTTTTCATTGTAAAGAAATGAAGAAACTCGAATATGTATTTATTAATATAGGATTGTCATCAATTTCATATTGTTTTTGGAATAACAATAGACACACCTCTTATTAACACATGCTCCAATCTATGGGAGTGTGCTTCTGTGAGAGCTATGGAACTGGATGTTTTATTGCTGTCATATGTATATGTTTTTTCCAATGACAAAGTATATCTGGATAGGAAATTGCTCAATACTCCTACTTTTAGACTGTCATAAAATAGTTCTCTCTCTTTTTTGTTTGTGAGCTGTGCGCGCCAAATGGGATGGGTTAGACTTAATGTGTCCCTCTACTGCTTGCTTTACATTTGGAGAGAATGAAGTTGTCATTTTGACTTTAGATGTATGATCATGCAATTGTAATGGTTTCCATTTCCTTTGTGTTTTGCTTAACCTTTCTTTTTCAAATGGATAAACTTTGAGGTTTGTTATGGGCATATATTTTTGGGTTGTGACATGTTTGGGTATTCTCTTCCTTTTACACCCAAAATTTACAAATAATAGAATTTCAGGTCTTCTATTTCCATCTTTTCCACAAAATAGAAAAAGCTCACGGTCTTTGTTTTTGTTTTCCTTGATTTGTAAAGGCATCTTAAGATCAAACATTTTTGTTTGCCATCATGTCAGTCTGATCATTGTCTATCGGGTAGGTATTGATACAGCTTGTGGTACATTGGCACTGAGCAGTAAGGTTAATAATATTTTTGTCGTTTCCACAAATTTTTTGGGTAAATCAAGCAAATGATCAGGGATGATTTAATCATCGCGGGCTACAAAAAAATTGAATTGGTGTTTTCGCATGATGCACATGTACTTATTGCCCTCTGTTTTGAAATATTATCTTCGTGAAGTTTCATCATAATTCGATCACTTGTTGCAATTGCTGGTCTGGAAGCAACATTTTGATTCATGTGCTGTGCAAGCATTCTTATTGCTTATACGTATTAACTTTCTAGTGCTCTTTAAGATAAAATGATGTAAGCGCTATTCTTTCTAATCTTGAATAACTCTAAGCCAGATGATTTTTGTGTCTCCCAAGTAGCTAATGGCATTCAACACCACAGGTGACACAGGGGAGTTCTTTTCTTAGTGGTATCAAGCAGCGTTTGCTTTCATTTATTTTTCGCAAAATTTGGAATGAAGAAGCAGATCCAACATTGGTAGGCTATTATAGTTCATGTTGTTATTTATTCACTGATTAGTGTAATTTGACGATGTGCTAGCAATCTCTATTCTATGTACTTGGATGAAGCAGTGTATTTTTTTTCTCCTTCAGGCTTTTGCACAAAAACTTCAGACTCAAGAAGATAGATTTTGCATTTTCTGATATATCCTTAACATTTGCATTTGGCTTGCACATTTAGTAATTTTGACATCATATTTTTTGATTTCTAAGATTATTGGAGAATTCTTTCTTGTTCTTTAATTATTATGTTGCATTGTACTTTGTATTTATTTGTGATTCATGTATAGTGATACCAAAACAAACTGAGAAAATTGATTTTATTCTTGGGAAGTAAAGCGCGATGGCTCTTTTCCTGTGAACTCACGAAAGCAATATTCTATCATATGATGAAGTTTCAAAGACCTTTTCTAAACACACTTGAAGAAGATGAGGAACTCATAGGGACAAGAATGAGTTTTGAAGTTTGGACTAGCTAAGTTATGTATAAATTCTGAACTAATATGCTTTTCAAAAATATAATGGTTGCAAATACTAAAATTTGGTAAGTGATATGTCTTCCTTGAAAGTTCCTTGAGAAAGTTATAAACCATGGGTTTGTAGGAACTGCCAAGGCAAAGTTGGCATTTTGGCCCCAAATGAACATGCTAGCCTGTGTATTGCTCTAAAAATCAACTTCACACCCTTTCTTGGAAGTTGGAACATAATGAGGGAAATATAGCAGTACTATTAAATTAAATAGCAACTTGTCTACTTTGAAGCTTATAGGCCTAATCCAAATGGGTAAATATGCCTGCTTGCATGGTGAAACGTGCCAGTCTACACTTTCAAATGAAGCAGCTGGGAACACTTTTGACTAAAAACACACGTGGACTTCCAGGTTGCAGAGGATAAAATGAGCACTCTCACACTTCTTTGAACCATGCCGGCCCAGTATTGGGCCAATATGGTACCAATACTTGCTACAATGGCCCTTGGTTATTTGATTTTTTTTTTTTTAAGTGCATAGAAAAATCCTATCTTAGTGGGGCTTATCTGGCATGTGTACCTAAAACACATCCATGCTCTCTAGTTATAACACCTAGGTGGTAGATAGGCATTATGATATCTCAGGGTAGTGATTTAAGTCTTGGGAAGATGGGGTTGAGATGGCCGTGTCATTTCGTTCTAGAGAGATTTTAGGACCGATCTTGCTCATTCTGTCTTGTTCTATCTTGGTTATAATACATTATAGAGATAATTTTAAATAAATATAATTTATCATAAAATATAATTTATCATAAAATATAACTTTTATTAAAGTTTAAATATATTTAAAAATCGTATAAAACATTAATGCTTCACAAATATTTTTTTTTAAGAAAAACACCTAAGCAGGTAATGGGACACCTAACTGGATTAAGGATTGGAATAGGACGAGATGTGAGATATTTTGTTTCGTGAAAAAAATGAGACATCTTGTGCATGAAATTTAAAATCTTGGTCTCCACAACATTGACAATTAAAAAGCATTATTTCTTTTCTCTACAATTTCTTTTTATTGGTATTGCACTTTTGGTTTGACTATGAAAGAGTTGTTTTAATATGGCTAACGGTGAAATCAAACTTTTGTTCCAGAGGGTTCAACATCTAAAGAAGAAGTTCTATTTTCACTTTCAAGATTATGTTGATCTCATCATGTTGAAGGTATGCATCATTCATGCTTTCTTTTATGTTTATGTTCACAGTTTTGGTTAACATGTTGTAAGTTTTCGATTTTTGTTTCACCTTGAAATGAATTTCTGTGAGAATTTTTTTTTGAAATTTTGTATATGTTGATAGCATAGAACCATAATTTCTGATTTTTCTTGTGATTTTTTTTCTTATAATCTCAAGAATTTGTTCCAACAATATTTGTAGCTTACTGGAACATTCTGAACAGGTGCAGTTCTTGGACCGTCATCATCTTTTAATTAAGTTTGGGAGTGTGGATGGAGGGGTAAGTCTCATTGGATTGTATTACTTCTTGGAGAAGTACATTCACTTTCATGTGTCAAAATGTTGTTATGTTTTTAATCTTGTTCATTTCTGTGATTTTTTAAATCAATTTTTGAATTTTCTGTGTATTAAAATTTAGATTGTCCGAAGCACTGAACAACATCCAGCATTCTTTGCTGTGTATAACATGGAAACAACAGAGATTGTTGCATTTTATCAGGTAGTTGTTTTATGCCAATGTGGTCATTGTTAGAATAGCATTTTGGATCAATTTATTTCAATTTATGTTTTATTTTCTGCAGAATTCTTCAGAGGAGCTTTACTCATTGTTTGAACATTTCTACGATCATTTTCATGCAAATTTGAGAAATTCTTTGCATGCAAATTTTATATCTTCTCACTCCAATAATGGTCATGCTCTTGAACAGCTTTGGTGCATTAAAAATAAAGCAAACAACATCTCACAGGTAAACCTTAGTTCTGGAGGTTTTTAGCTCCATGCATACCTCTTTTAGCTCATTGATTAGTTATGTAAAGGTTCTAATGCCTTTTTCTATAGAAATGTAATTTAATTAGTTGATGCATGCTCCACCAAATACTCTTTCTATAAGCTGGATGTGATGGTTAACTTTATTTGTTTAGATAGCTATTCCTTCTTAGAATTTGTTCTAAATATCTAAGAAATTTTAGGAGGCTAAATGTTTTATGTCCTGAACATGTTTCATTCCATTTTATTTTTTGGATGCTTTGCATTTCATTGTATCAGAATTCAGGATCGGAGCGTATGCTTTAAACAATTGATTATCTGTTGTTTACTTTTTAACGGTGCTTTAGTTGTTTAAAACTGGAACATGGCATGTTATTCCAATGTTTTTATTTTGTTTCAGTTTTTATGTTTTCAGTATATTGACGATTGTTAGTTCTTTGTATGCCATATATATTTTGAGTTATTATATGTTATTTGTTGTTGGCAGTTTGTGAAGAAGATGATGACTTCGTTACCGTGCGCTTGCCAGTCCCAAGCCCTTCACCATATTTTGACTTATCACTCTTTCGGTATGATGAAAAGGTCTGATCTATTCATTCAAAGTTTATGTTTATTATATTTATGAAAATTGGGGTGACTTAATTTTATTGGTTACCTTGTTCGTCATAATTTTTATTGTGATCAAAAGTGGCAGTTCTTTTTTGTTAGAAGTTTAACTTGTACTATTTTTAATTTCATTTAATCTTATGTCTGTTTGATGAGGTTTCATAGTGTTGGTTGCATTCTATAATGCAATCTTGCTTCATATGCATTTGAAAAAACACAAACAACTAACAGTAGCAAACAATATCAAAGCCTTAATCCTAAACTAGTTGGTATTCGCTTTATGCATCCTTTTTCTTCATTTTTCTTAGTTTACAGTTGTATTTTCTGTATGATGTAAAGATATTAAATCTTTTTTTATTACTTTCTTTCAAGTAAATTTTGGCTTAGTTCTACCTTTTTTTTCGTTCTACATGAATTAAATCATTCCTTTATATTGGTGCATCCCTAGGTTCATATTACAAATGTGCAAATCATTTAAGCCGTTTTTCTTTCAATTTGTTCTCAATTGGTGTGACCTCTACTTTTTTTATGAATGACTTTATTTTTTATTTTGTCTTTTCTTGTATTACCACATATCCATCTCAATATTCTCATTTCAACTATATTTATCACATATCCATCTCAATATTTTCATTTCAACTATATTTATCTTATGTGCATGTGATTTTTTGTTGCCCAACATTTCATATCATTAAACATAATTAGTTTTATAATTGTCTTATAAAATATTTATTTCAGCTTAGTAGGTATTCTATAATCACATAATATTTAGTTGCACTTCTCTAATTTATCCAACTTGCTTTAATTTTTGGACATTATCCTTAATTTTTTCTCTTATGAATAATCGATCCTAAATATAAAAAATGATCACTTTTAAGAACTTCATGATCTCTAACTTTATTCTACATTTATCTTTATTTTTAATTGTGCCAAAATTGCATTCTTTGTATTCTATTTTCGTCCTACTTAATCTAAAATCTTTAATTCTAATGCATTTCTTTATAATTCTAATTTAATTAACACTAGACTTAGTTTTATTTACTAATACTATATCATTTGCAAATAACATGCATTATTGAATATCATTTTGAGTATGACTAGTAAGCTAAACCATAACTAACACAAGAAGGTATAGACTAAAAGTAGATTTTTAGTGTAAACCTATTACAATTGAAAATTTACTGGTATTACTATCGGTAGTTCTTACACTAGTAATTGCTCTATTATATATCCTTTATTATGCTAATATATATAACGGGTAATTTTTTCTTTTCTAACTCTCATCATAAGATTTTCTAAGGATGCTATCATATATTTTCTTTAAATCAATAAAAATCACATGAAGATTTTTTCTCTTTTCTTTATACTTCTCCACTAACCTCCTTAGGAGAAAAATAGCTTTTATAGTCGACCTTCTTAGCATAAATCCAAATTGATTCTTTAAACCTTTTGTATTACATTTCAACCTATGTTCAGTTATTCTCTCTTAAAGTTTTATAGTATGATTCATGAGTTTAATACCATGGTAGTTAGAGCAGTTTGGAATGCCACCTTTATTCTTATAAAATGGTATTATTGTGCTTTTCTGCCATTCGCAGGCTTCTTCTTAGTCTCTAATATCTTATTAAATAAATTTGTTACCCAAGTTACTCCTACATCACTTGAACATTTATAAATCTTGATAGAAATTTTATCGGATCTCATTACTCTTCCTATTTTCATCTTTTTTATAGCCTATTTATCTTAGATATCCTAATTATAGAAGTGTATATGATATTTCTATCCTCAATTGGACCATAAGGCATCCTAAATTATTTACATAAATTTTTATTTCATAATTTATTTAAATAATTTATCCATCTTTATTTGATCTGAGGCACGCTTTAGCTAACCCTTGCCCAACATTTAGGACCTGATGTGGCACATTGCAAGTAGGATATGCTTCAATAGTTTTGTTGTTGGATTCCTATTCACAGAGTGTGACCATAGTTTTATGCTGATCATTAATCTATTGCAACTATCCTCTAGGTTTGGGATCGACTAGCATAAAAGTCATATTTTACATAGAGGCGGAGTTTTGCAAAAACATAAACAACCAAAAATGAATTTATGATTTGTATGTAGTCATGTTACAATGATAGTGACAACCACAAGTGCATGATGATGGTGACTATTAGCACCATTTCAAATCTCAGTGGGACATCTTATGGGATGTCAAGGTGGGTTGCTGTCTCAAGTGTCAAGATGGTCCCAACTCGACATCATCCCAATCAATGTGTATTAGGAGATCCCTTATCCTAAATGTCAGGATGGGTTGGGAGTTGGACATCAACGCGTCTCATTTAATGAAGAATTGGAATAGATTTAAAACCTTAACTATTAGTATATGGTAGAAATGACATATAAGTACTAATCAATGAGCTATATGTCATTGCAATTTATACTATTTGAATATTATGTTTATAAATCTTAATATTAGTATTTTTGTGTGATATTATCAAATTTTTAAATTTGTGATGTATAGTTTATACCTGATAGCATAAGGTTCTACATTCACAACCATTGATAAAACACTAAGATGGTGCATTAAACTTTAAAATAACTAGTCATAATTTACATGCCAACGCATATGGCTGCTAAAGATTTTAGATGCAAGATACGTTTAAAAAAAAGATTTAAGCATGGATAAGATACTAATACAACTCTGAAACTGTTTGAATTTCATTTTCTATATTAGGTTCTTAATTTTGATAAGCTTTTATTTTGCATAAAATCCTAGAAATCCCAACCTAAGGAGAGTTTACTCCTTGGGCTCCTCAAAGTCCAGCAACTAAAGAATCCCTTTTTATATGATAGCGACCACTAATATTTGGCAGAAATGACATATTGGTAATGATCAAGGAGTTATTTGCAGTTGCCAAATTATACTATTTAAGTGTTATGTTTTTATAAATTTTATATTGGTATTTTTGTAGTGTCATTAAATTTGTAGAATTCCTGATGTATTGTTTATATCTGATGGCATTAAGTTCTACACTTTTTAACTCATTCTTTTTATATGTTATATAATTTTTACAGTTCTATTCAATAATTGTTTAGCCCTGTGAATAAAATAGTTACTAATTCAACTTCTTAGTACTTTTTATTTTCTTTTCTTACCCTTTTTTTTCATGTAGAATTGTTGAAACCAAAACGGATGCCACCCATCTAAATTTGATACCTCACTTTATGGGTGATGTGTAAAGCTATCCTAGAGCTGAAGGTGTAAGCTGAATGACCCATTAAAAAAAAATCATTAATATTTGCAGCTGTGCAAATTTGTTGTCCCTATATTTTTCTAATGACTTAGTTTAATGAGAATTGGCATTTCTGAGCAAGGTTTGCCATCTTGGTACTAAACCCCATACTGGTACGGCACTAGTACAATGTCCAATGCTTGATACATGGGTTGGTTCAGCATACAAAGACTTGGTATACACCAGTATCAAGTTTAGTGTTGGTATGGTATGCCTGGCACTAGATGGTAGACACCATACAACATACCATGTTTTTGGGTTTCAAGCCAGGTATGGAATCTCATAAAGTTCTATGAACTTGGTGATCCTTTGCTCCCTTATAAAAAGTTGGTATGACATACCACATCTAAATGTTTATCCCCCTTTCCCCATTCTCAGCACCCTCTATTTTGCTCTTCCCCTTCCCCTCATTATTTTTCCTTTTTTGATGTTGTTGATAAGAGAAAAAACTCTCTTTGTTATTCTTCCCTTTGTATATTGTTGATTAAGGTAAGAGCAAAAGCGATAAATGAGCTGCTTGTTTGATGAAAGATGTCCAATCATCCATCTTCCCATTCTTGTTTAATAAATAGGACATAGTTGACTCTATTATCAATAGAAACATAAAATTTATAATTTGTAAGATGCTCCAATCCTGTTTGTCTGCCACATGCTGTGGTAGCACCAATTATTATCTTCGGAGCATGGGAAGAAGCCATTATGTGACATGGTAAAACCATATCTAAATGATGGGTTCACTTAATGAAAATATATTGAGCTTACCATTTAGAATCCTTATACATCATAAATTATGCAGTTTCTAGCATAACATGCATCAACTGGATGATTAATCTCTCATAGATACTCAACTCAACTCATCTAAGCCTTTTCTCAACTACATGGGGTCGGCTACACGAATATATGCTTCCTCCACTCCGCCAAGGCTGGTCCCAAGCCCGGGTAAAGAAGGGTTACGTTAGGTAGCTGACAGCCAGCGTAAAACTTCGTCAGATCTTCCAAAATATGAATCTACTAAATCAAATATTTAATCTCTCGTAGAAGTGATGGCAAATTGTATCTAATATCCTTGTTTTAGGATATTAATATTACTTTGTTGTATCGAACTTATTGTTAAACTAATTCTTGTTAAAATAAACAAGCTTATGACAACTGTTTGGTTGACAGAAAACCCATCCTCACACATAATTTCATTTTCCATGTCTTATCTATATATAGTGTCAGTTGCGGTCCACTTCTCAGGTATGGTGGGATGTGGCTTGTCAGATATTAAGATATAAACACAAATCATAAGTCTATATTTTTTAAAATTATAAATTTGTTTTGTCACTGTTATTAATGGTCATAATAGTGAATAGTAGTTTCTGACTGGCTGTTTAGAGGGTAATCAACATGTAGGTTGAATGGTTTTACGTCATTGCAATTATGTTACAACTGTTGTCTGATGGTTGCTTTTGTCCTTTGTAGCTGATTTCAGCAATAGATCGCCATAGACACGCCACCGAACATCCTATAAAGTTTATTTCAAGGAGGCAACCAAATATCCTTAAGTTCAAGATAAAACCAGGTATGCCTCAGATGATTAACTGGATCAAAGTTTGAGGGAGAATTCTTTAAGTCATATCATGAATAGCATGACCCAATAATGCCATCATGTTTTGGCACCAGGCTGCTTTGGCTTGTGCTTTTCCATTTTTGGTAAACTGACGCTTGTGCTTCAACTCGCACTCTTGACTTGTGTTCAGCCTCTCTGACAACAATCAGCTATTGCTTTCTCATATTTTGTAGTGCATTTTTGCTGATAGATACAACTATATTGTTCTTCATTCTCAGCCTACGGAGGTGTCCAAGTTGTTCCCATCAATGCTTCTTCACTCTTCTATCAGAGTCGCTACTGCTTCCTTACGAAAGTCCCAGTGAATGTGATGCATTTTATTACCCATATAATCTGATAAGAGAAACCTGCCCCATTTTTATGGACCATCTTGTAATTTCAGTTGCATACTTTCATAGGCTTCCTAATTGTCAGAGTCTGACACGAGTTCAAGACATAATTATCCTCACAACAATAATATGTCCACCAATCATTTTTACAATAGATTCAGTGATGAGTATGTAAGCTGTTTCAGAATTCTTCCATTGCTTCACTAATGAATTATGGGATCTTTGATTCTTTTGTATAGGACCTGAGGCTGGTGGTTCTGATGGCAGGCCAAAGAGAATTTCGTCGTTCCTGTTTCATCCTACTTACCATTTGCTCTTTCCATCCAGCAGACATACATGCAACCACCTGTTGTGAATATACATTTCTGGAGATGAAAGTACCCATCTCTTGTATTTATTCTTGTAAGGGTATAGGAGAGTACAAAGCAGCACTGCTTATTTGAAGTGTTGCCAGAGTACAAAAGCTAATGTTAACGAGTGTTTGGCAAACCGTGTAGTTTTCCGTTGGGGGAATTTTGGCTGGTGGCGTGATTTTGAGAATTTTGGGGTCCTCTAATCAGAATCACCTCTGTATAGTTAACCTGAATACCTTTCCTGGACGATATATAAAGAACACGAATGGAGCATTTTTCTCATTGTCAGATCATCACCAACTTCGCCACTCAGTTCTCACTGATGGTGAAATTATTGGGGCCAACTTGAGGAGTCTTAAAACTGATTTTGTCAAGCATTAGTATTTGGCGTACTACCGTCTCTCATGCATTGCAGGACTGGAGTTGTCAACAAGGATGCAAGTAATAGTTGTCATGGCTGGTATGTTGTCAGGTCTCCTAGCTACTTATCTCACAAATATCTTTCTAGTTGATGACGACTGACGAAGCAATCATGGTCAACCTAGCCTCAGTCTTATCAGAGGTGATCTACTAATGTTCAGGAAAAAAAAAAAAAAAATAACGGAACAAACCTGCAGATGATCCCCTTTATATTACTTGAGGCAGTAGTAATTAAATGGCTATGAGGCTTTCGGCTATTCACCGCCCTTTGATTACTTGTTTGACTGCCTGCAATCTTAAGTTGGAAACTGCAACAAACTGATCCATGTACTTCAGCTTCTTTGTATTGTTCAATTGAGCCAGAATTTTTTCACTTATAAAAGTTTTTAGTCTACTGATGCTGCTGCTTGCTCGTTTCCTGCTTTAAGCTATCAATGAAGAGACAGCGCTGACATGGGCACCCGGCGCGTTACAGTAGAACAACAGTCAAATATGATTTAAATACCCATTATGGCTATTTATAATATAGCAGAGTACTTCAAAGTCATTGAAACGGCTGTTAATTTAAACCATGATGCCAAAATGCTTGTTTAGGTTCTAGCAATCTGACAAAAACAACAAAAAATCATTTAGTGCTTGTTAAGAGAGTGCTGACCTAACTTTAAAGAGAGAGAGAGAGAGAGAGAGAGCAAAGAAGAGAAAAAGTTGAGTTAGATGAAGTGTCATCTCTTAAAATCTTTTTCCCAGTTTTGTCTTTATCCTCGAGCCAAAAAAGAGAACCTTATCCTTTCGATGGATATCTATAACTGAAAGTAGGAATAATGAAACTTTCCCAAAGAAACATGATCAACGGTCAAGTACGTTGTAATGATTTTTTTTTTATGGGCAACTGTGTTCCAGAGAATAAACGTTAAGTGAAATTTAGTCAGGGATTAACTATATAACGTAATCAGTGAAGACATTTAGCATCTTTGTCGGGATCTGTGAGGTTTTGGAAGAAAAGAGCAGATCGAAGGATGTTGGGGAACTTGGCAACCTGCTTTTAACCAACTATTATCGTCTCTCTATAAACTTTCCGTCCCTCAAAATTCCATTGGGTTGCCAGCATTTCCTTCAACAAATTACTACTGCCATCAAAGCTAAAAGTAAAAAAAAAAAAAAAAAAAAACTTGCCTTTCATGCCTGCCCAATTTTGGCCACAATATTACATTATTATTAAGTTTAAAAAATTACCAACAATTATGCATCGATTGAGTGGTGTAGATGTTAGAAAAATAAAGATCTTGGGCTTTATTTTATAAATCATAAGAATACCTACTTGTTATAAGTAGAGGAGCAAAATTAATTATATAATTACTAACATCATTATGCCCTGACCTATTTAAAAGAAGTAGAAGAACTTCACTTAATACTACAATGAACACATCCAAAAATCTTGAGCCAAATTAGCTTGATCTTCTTTTTTTCTCACTCATTTTTATATTTGTTGTTACGGATGAAAATCTCACAAACTATATTTTTGTAGAGAAAAAGACTTACAAGAACTCCTTTATATAGTGCGCTGAAATAAACTCTATCCATCAAAGAGTCACTTATCATTAAGTAAGACTCTATCAAAGAGTTATCAAATTTTTTTTTTTTGTCATAAATTAAGGCTCTTATCATGAGTGATAGTATCATAAATAGTACTTCTTATATCCTTTCTTCCTCGTTGAATCTTACAACACTGATTAACTTATGTGATGGATATATTTAATTTGGAAGATTAATATTTAATGATTTATAGAACAATTCAAGGCACATGGCTTTGATCATTGAACCATTCATTGTTCAATACATTTTGATCATACACATTTTACCTTTGTTCATGTTCACCTTTTATGTGTCATGAAGGACTCATTTATTCCCAATAAACTTTTCATGTGGTCATGAAGGTCACATGTACTCTCAACAATAGCTGCTTGTTGAATGGTAAGATATGGTAAGACATAACTTAGCATGACATCAAGTCATAGCCTCAAATGAAGCCCCGGAAGCGACCGATGTAACCATGGTAATGCGTCATGCCGTCGTCTCAAACCAAGTCCTGATAGAAAGGTAAGAGTGATGGTAAAAGGTGGAAGGAGAGGTAAAATACAACTTCTTGAGAGGGATAACTTTAGATCGTAGCTACGGGTTAAAGTTATTCCATCTATCTCTATTCTTTTTTATTCCCTCTAAAATGATATAGGAGTTGTGGATGAGAAATGTGCTATTTTGAAAAGCCATACAGTTGGCTGAATAAGTGCACGTATGTTAGAAAGTAAACAAAGCGAAGGTAGAATACTTATTTATTTAGAATAGTTTTTGAATGGTTGTCCAAAGTTCTTGTTGACGTTGGTATAAGAATTGGTCTTCTTTTATTTTTAGGCTTTTGTGAGGCAGTCTGTTGGATTCCAATTTGATAATAAAATTATTTGTGTGCTTATTTTGTTGCTTACAAGATAGCATCACTTGTTCTACAATCAAACAAGTATATATATATATATATATATATATATATATATATATATATATATATAGATCCATAAGGATTTCAGAGTTGCTATATCTTTTTTTAATCTTAGAAATACATGAATTATATGAATTAAAAAATAAATAACATTTATTTTAATTATATATATATCTATAAAAAACAATTGGCTTGGGTTAATTTACAATGTTTTAAAAATTAGATTGGATCGATCGATCCAACCAATTCAACCGAAAATTGATCATCAATTCGGTCCGATTTTATTATTAAAACTGACTTTTATATTATCCAATAAAAATAAAAAAATATTGAATTCGTCATATTTCAACTGGTTGAATTCGATTTTTATTTTTTTTTTTAATTTAAATTATATTTATATTTTATTATTTTATGTTATTAAATTAAAATTTAATTATAATATTGTTTGATTGATCAAATTAATTTATTCGATTGAATTAATTGATTTGCGATCAAATGTTAAATCGGTTCGTTGTTGTTGGATTTAATTTTCAAAACATTGGTAATCTGTTTGCTTGCCATTAGTCATTGAAGCCGTCAATGGCTTGGCAGCTGGGAAGCACAAACGTTCCCAAAGGAGCTTGACTGGAGTGCGAGCCACGGCAGTTTCATGCGCAGCATGCCATACGTCATTCATGCTGATACAATTATCTTTGGTTGCATCGGTCACCGTAAGAAATTGCGCTTGGAATTTGCTTTCGAGGAGGGGCCAAGATAATTAATGACGATGTTGATGATGATGATGCGATAAAAAAAAATCTCACCATCATCATATTTCATAATAAAGAAAATCAACATATTAGGCAGCATTATAGAACTTGAGAAAAGTCGCGGTTCTTATACCTTCTTAAATCTTATAAAGTATATGAGTTATATATGGTTCAAATTTACTTTATAATGATCCATGATTTTAACAAAAAAGAAAAGAAAAGAAAAAAAAAAGAAAAGTATTATTTGATTATTTTTTTTCTTCTCAAAGGCCTTTTTAGTTTTATTTATTTTTTCTTGCTAATCTTTAGTATTCTTATTCAATTATTAATTTTCTTTTATATATATATATATTTATAAAATAATGATTTATTACAAAGGTAATGAAAATTTATATATTTAAAAAAATTTCAAATATAATTTTTTAAAAATGTTAAAAAAACTAAGTTGAAATATAAAAAAATTATTTTTTTTTATCTTTCATAAGAAGATGTTTTTAAAAGCATGACCTTTTTTTTTTTTCGCACCAAAACAAAACCGGAACCATCGCAGGGGACACCGAAGTCACGTACGCCACCGCCCCCAACCCCCTCGCGCTTTCCCTTTTCGCTATTCGGAGACTTGACGACGGTGCGAGACTGTCGCCAATTAATGAGACTCTTTTATTATTGTTTTTTTTATTTTTTGTCCTTTGCTGCGAAGCGTGGCGCTGTTGTTGCTTCGCAAAATGTGGACGGGAAAGAGACACTGCAGTTGTGGATCAGAATTGCCCTATTTTTCTACAGCATCATCACTTATTCCGTAATCAAATAAAGCCGAAAATCAATTATTATCAAAAAAAAAAATAGTTAAACCAAATTTAGTTTGTCCTTCGTTTGAACTCCATCCATCGTACTTATAATGCTTAGTATATTTATTAAAAAATTAATTTAATAAAATTAACTTAGCGACTGACTGAATAGCTATTCAGATAATTTATTATTTTGAATCTTAAAGCTAAAAGCAGGATAACTTCTACTTTCTGATTCTTAGATAAATTTTATATTTTAATATATTAGATTTGATTCATCTTAATGATATGATTGTTCGTCTGGAAAAAATAAAAAAAGAAAAACTCCGTCGATATCTTGGCCAGCAAGCACTTTGGCTTTCTCACGGACGTTGAATGGAGGAGCCACACCAATTTCATCCACAACATGCCATGCGTCGCTTATGCTGATACAAATGCCCATGGTTGCATCATTCTCCCTGGTCCCTAGCCTGCGAAGAAATGGTGCTAGGAGTTCGCTTTCGAGGGCCAAAGTTCAAACAAAAAATTAAAATATAATGATGCATCGTTTTGACAAAAAAAAAAAAAATCCCATCATCACCATTTTGGGTAATAAAGAAAATTAATTTAGTAGACACCATTAATTATAGAACTTGAGAGTGACTCGGAGTGCAACGTACGTATGGCAAGCTTAGCATATGCTATTTTATAGGGTCTAACTTCTTTTTAAATCTTATCATTCTCTTCTCTCTCTCTCTCTCTCTTTTTTTTTTTTTTTTTTTTTTTTTGTACATACGGTTGATCACACTAGTCACGTGTGAATCAACCTAGATAGATCCAAACTTAAAATTTGCCTTAATAAAGAAGGACAGGGATCGCCCGACTTCCATATCCATGACCCAGCATGCTGCGCCGCTGCCATAACCACCCAGTCCATCGCCGAATTGGCTTCACAATAAATATGGCGGATCTGGGCACAGTCGCTCTCCCGCAGGATAGTCCAAATATCTGTAAGAATCAGATCGCAGGGCCAGGAGACCAATTCTCCTTCTGCAACCAAGAGATGACCGACTTGGAATCACCCTCAATCAAAAATCTCTTAGCATGAAGAATCCAAGCAGCATAAGAGATGCCCGCCCAAGCCGCATAAAGCTCAGACATAGGGACAGAGGAGTCAAGAGTACCAAACCCTCCTGCAGCCAACAAGTCACCATGGTGACCACGGATGACGAAAGCAGAACCTGCAGCTCTACTGCGGACACTACCATCAAAATTGATTTTGATGAACCCTGGAGGGGGGGCTCCCAAGAGATGAAAACCGTATGTCGGTTCGCTGTCGAAGCAGCAAAGGAACCCCAGAGGCCAGAGACGTCAGAACCAATACGGGCACAGTCCGCTACCAAATATCTAGTCTTCCTTACAATCTGGAGAGCAGAGATAGAATCATCAGTAAAAATAAGCTGGTTCCTCGAGAGCTAAATCTGATAAGCCATGGTAGCCCAAAGCCCATTCTTTTGATGATAATCCCTCCGGAGGTCAAGAAGAAAGGAAGAGCGAGGGGAGCCTGAATCAAGCAATCTAACAGAATAACCCACCAGATCCCATATCCGTCTAGCTCTGGGACATATAAAGATAGCATGCTCAGTAGATTCCTCCTCCAGCCTACACAAGGGACAGATCGGCTGAATAGCCAGACCCCTCTGAGGGAGGAGGACACAGGTAGGTAGACAATCCCACAGAACCTTCCAGATAAAGAGCTGAATCCTAGGAAGAGTGGGGATCTTCCAAATCCACGCCGCATCCTTCGAACGATGGGGCACAGGCCTGAAAATCTTCATCAAATCCCTGGTAGGAGCCCTGGAGAGACAGGACCTCTGCCATACCCTACAGTCAGATAAATGGCCAGGTGTAATAGGCATAGAGAGAATCCACCTATAAAGCTCCATACCGAAGAAATGAGTCACCGAGGGGATATACCAAGCAGGGGGATCTACTGAAATCAAATCCTTGACCCTTAAGCTGGATTGGGCATCAATACTAACAAATGAGGGCCACCTAGATAGAGGAATCTCAGAAATCCAGGTGCCCTGACTGACATCAATCGAAGCTCCATCACCAATCATCCAAGAGAGATTTTCTCGAATAGTCTGGCCATGACGACAAACCTCCCTTCAAAAAGAGGAGCACCCCCGAGGTGGGCAAATGTGCAAGGCAAACGACCAGTCACCATACCTAGCGCGCATTAGAGTGCTCCACATATAATGCGGCTGCAGGAGGAATCTCGAAGCATGTCTGGCAAGAAGGGCCTCCCTTCTAACAATGAGAGACTGAATCCCAAGACCTACATCTTGGATAGGCATACAAACCGTATCCCAGGATAACAAATGAATACCATGACCTTCTTGCTTAGAAGCCCATAGAAAATCTCTAAAGCATCTCTTAATCCTTCTTAGACAGGTAATCGGAACAGCAGCGTTCGCCATCAGGTACAGGAGAAGAGAGGAAAGAACCGAGCGAATCATCGAAAGACCAGTGACCTGCCACCCCTCAATCCGCTGCCGAACCCTCCTCTCCAGCTCATAATAGTCAGAGCATTGGGGACGTCTACCCGTTATAGGGATCCCCAAGTACATAAACCTGTCAGTCTGAGTAGTGATACCCGACAAGCTGACAATGGCTTCCCTGATGGACCTAGAGGTCTTCGGGCTGAAACATATAGAAGACTTAAGAAAATTCACCTTTTGTCCCGAAGCCTGACAGTAGTGCTGAATAATAGAATAGAATGAAGCCACATTTCCAATAGTAGCCCGACCAAGGAGAATACAATCATAAGCAAAAATAAGATGGAAAACCGGAGGGCCCTGTACACCAGCCCTAAAAGGAGTAATCTGCCCCTCAAGCTGAGCCTGGTAGAAAGCACGCGAGAGATCATCCGCAGCTAAGATAAATAGCAGAGGGGATAAAGGGCATCCTTGCCGAAGCCCAACAGCGGAGCGAAAGAACTCAGTCGGAGTCCCATTAATGATCAGGGAAAAACAAGGCCTCAGAATGCAACCCATTATCCACTCAATAAACAGCCCATCAAATCCAAACTCCTGAAGAGTGCGATGCAAGAAGGTCCAACTCAGTCTATCATAAGCTCTCTCCATATCCAGCTTAACAGCCATAAGACAGCGACTAGTCGGAGCTCTGTGGAGGTCATGCATAAACTCCTGAGCAATGAGGACGTTTTCCGATATAGATCGCCCTCTAATAAACGCCCCTTGCTCAGCAGAAATGATGCGAGGAATCACCGTACTGAGGCAGCGACCTAAAAGGCGAGCACAGACCTTATACAGAGTAGTACATAGACTTATGGGCCTAAAATGCTGTGGAAGGGATGCATTGGAGCGTTTAGGCACCAAAGTAATCAAGGTCTGATTCCATTCCTTAGGAATGTGTTTAGATTGGAACACAGTCTGAATAGCCTGGACCACCTCCTGACCAACAATATCCTAATAGTGACGGAAGAAAAAAGGAGGGAAGCCATCAGGCCCAGGAGCCTTATCCGGACCCAGCTCCCAAAGGGCCTCCTTAATTTCATCCACTGAAATAGATCTGGCAAGCATAATATTATCCTGAGAAGACACCTTTCTCGAGTCCGGAACCTGAATAACCGGACCACCATCACCAATGGACTCCGCCCATCTTGACTTGAAGAAGTGAAGAAGCAGCTCCCTGATAGACTGAACATCCTCCTGACTATTCCCCTCATCGTCAACTATCTTGCGAATCCTATTAGCCGCACGGTGCTTTAGGGTGGCATGATAGAAAAATCTAGTATTGCGATCCCCATCGCGAATCCACTGAAACCTAGATTTCTGCCACCAGTAGACCTCCTGCTGCCGAAGGAAGGAGTGATGACGAGCAAGATTTTCTCGGAGAGAAGAGAGGTCCGAGTGAACTAGAAAGCCATCCAGATCTTCCTTAGACTGCAAATCCCTAATGTCGTTTTCAACCTGTTCAACTTGTCTGGTCAGATCCCCCAGATCCGTCCTATTCCATCTGGATAACCTGTGTCTGGCCATCTTAAGACGGCGAGATAACCGATAGACATCATTGCCCCTGAAGATGCCAAATCTGAGAAATAATAGGACGAGCAGCAGACTGCTCAAATCTAAACTGCTTACGCTGGTGCTAAGGAGCCTCCATGGAAATCAAAATAGGGCAGTGGTCCGAGGCAATTCAGGGGAGGTGAGTAACAGTAATAGCAGGGTGAATATGAATCCACTGTTCAGTAGCCAAAGCCCTATCCAGCCTCTCCCAAACCCGAGCAGACCCTGACGATTATTACACCAGGTAAATTGGGGTCCAGAATACCCCAAATCCAACAATCCGGAAGAATCAATGAAAGATCTAAATTCATTAATATCAGTAGTTCCTGTAACCTGTCTACCCCCTCGTTTTCATTAGCCTCAGTGATACAGTTGAAATCCCCTGCAATAATAGAAGGAAGACCTTGAGCAAGCAGGGATTGCAATTCATACCAGAGAACCCTTCTTTCCCGATAGTCTGTACTGGCGTAGACAGCCGATAGGAGCCAAGGATTAGAGGTTCCTTCAGAAAAATAAGACCAATCTGCTGCTTGCACTGATGAAAAGCATGGATTCGAAGATCAGAACCCCGCCATATAGCCAGCATACCTTCCGACAAACCATCAGTGTCCATCGCATACGAGGACCACGAATGAGCAATCTGCCTATGAAACCGGGCCAGACTATCACCCGATAATCTAGTTTCCAAAAGGATACATATATCAAAATGATATAACTGTAACAATCTACCAAAAGAGGAGCGAAATGAAGGCTTTCGAGCTCCTCTCACATTACAAATTAAAATCTTCATTTACAAACTGGGGGAGGCTCGGACCCCTCCCTGGTCCTCCAACATAATACAATCAGTTGAAACCCCTTGCCTCATGATGCCTTCCTCAGGCATCTGTAATGAACAAACTCGCGAGCCTTCCGACTGAACCCCAGATTTATCAATCTGAAGAATCTGCTCCGAGGCCACTAAATCAGAATCCAAGCCCATAGGATCAGCAGCATCAATCCTCACATAAACCCTGGCACCCTTATCTGGGGTCGACGTCGCCTTCTCTTTGCTGCCATCCTGGCTATAGGGGGGAAGATCGAGCCGATCATGAGACAAATCTTATCATTCCCTTCGAAAACTAGAATTTGAATGGAAATCCAATCACAAGTTTGTATGTAATATCCAATGATGTACATGAGTGGTAGGTTAAATTTACTTTATAACGTTCCATGATTTTATTTTAGACAAAAGGTGAGAAAAGTATGATCCCGTTGTTTATACGAGCCTAAGAAACAGTTATGAAAAATATTTTCTATTTTTGTCTCTAATTTTTTTCTTCATTTTTAATTTTTATTTATTTATAAATTTTTTAAAAATAAATTAATTTATTAAAATTAAAAAAATATTTTTTATTTTAAAATTTAAAATTTTTTATAGATCATGAAAAATGATTGACGATGAAAGTGTGATAATGATGAAGAGAGATAACAATGATTATAAGTGGTATAAGTATAATATCAATGATAATAGATAGTGGAAGTATGATGGCAATGATAATGATGGATGGTGGCAGAGGTAATGACAGTGATAGTGGATGGCGAAAGTATTACGATGGATAGTAAAGAAGGGTGATGATGGTGGCGGATGGCATAAATATGATAGTACTGGTGGTGCTTAGTGAAGGTGTAGTAATGGTGGCGATGATGGGAGCAAAGAATGATGAATGCGATGAATATATAGCGATAGTACCAATACAGAAGGTGGAGATAGTGGTACTGGCTGTGGTCGTGGTACCAATGGTGAATAATGAAAATATGATGGGATGGAATGGTAGAATGGAATGGAGAAAGGCTAATGGTTCTTGGCGTGGAGATGACTTTCTTGAAGTAGCTAAGGGCCTCTCACCCACTCCCTTTCAGAGGATATTTGCCAACACAAATGAAAGAAAATGAACAGTAGCTAAGGGCCTCTCACCCACTCCCTCTCGAAGGATATTTGCCAACACAAATGGAAGAAAATAAACTCAACTTTCATTCATCATAAATTATCTTTGCAAGAGAGTTTGGAGTAGTATTTATAAGCCTCCAAGGGACTTCTAAAAATTCAAATTACATGAATCTTTTCATGAAAGTTGTAACCTAAGTTAGCTATAAGGATGGGAGGTTGAAACAACTTATAACTAAGCTTAAAAAGAGATGAGAAAAGTGGGCGGCTCCTTTGAATTTGAATTCTTCTTGGTGATGTGGCATGTGGTGATGTGGCTTGATGAGGTGTACACCAAGAGGTTGACATGACACCCAACAATGCTTGCTGAAGTGGCGTCCACCTTAGATTGATTTGTTGGAGTGGTTGAATGCATCCAATCTTCAAGCTCACTTACTTACCTTGAATCCAATTCCATAGCTCTCTTGGACCCAACTACTAAACTCACTAAATACAAACCAATTTGACCCTACTTGGACTCAAGAACCCAAATTGAAATAAACCAACTTTAATTACATGACTCAAATTCAAAGAAGTAAAATTATTACTCTATTTACAGGACACATGAAAGAATTAAAGCCATACTGAATTAGATTGAAGCCTCTTTCAAACTTTGGTGTCTACACCAATTCTCCTGGAATGGGATGAACTCGACCTTGTCAAGTAAGGACTGGTCTGACTTTGATACCTTTCTAGCATGTCTGGATCGATTTGCTGCAGATCCTCTCGGGTGATCCAGGAATCCTCGGATTCTGGCCTTCCTTGCCATCGAACTAGATAACGTTGATAGCCCTTATTTCTGGTGGTAATTGCTTGGTTATCCAAGATACGTTCAATCATATCTTTTCGCTCTGACTGAATTGCTGGTGGACACTCTGGTAGGTTTCACTCTCAAAGGCTGGATAAGGTCCAAAAGGCTCACTAGAATTAATGCCGGCTCTTTGTATTCTTTCATATCAGAAATATTAAATGTTAAACTAATGCCATAATCTGATGGTAACTCTAACACATATGCATTAGGTCTAACTCTCTTTGATATATTGAAAGGTCAATTTTAGGCCAGGGAGATTGTAGAGGTACGATGATAAGTGATATAAAGATGGTTCCGAAAGTAATGGGTAGTGAAACTATAATAATAATGGTAGATGAAGGTATATATGGTAGTGATAATGATGAATGATGAAGGTACCAATGGCTATAGTAAAAAAATTAACAAAAATATGATGATGGAGGATGATAGTATGAAGGTATAATCGTTGTGGCCGTAGCATTAAGATGTTGATTGATGAAGAAAGTGATCCATAGCAGAGATAGCAATTTTTTTTTTATATCTAATGTATATGACAAACTTTATATATATATAAATTTTATATCTAGATTAGTATTTTAAATAAAATTATATATATATATTTTTTTATTTTAAAATACTAAATCTATATAAAATTTTATTTTTTTTTTTTCTGTGTGAAATATCTCCAAAAAGCAATCCCATTCTTCCCGACGACCATCACAACCAATGTACGTCGTCAAAGTCACTCCACCTTCCAGAGTTGCACTTCCTTCCTTTTGTAAACATGACCGAGGCAAAAGCTACCAATTATTGGGACTCTTTTCCTGTCTTCCAGTGCGAAGCATGGCTTTTGGTGCTCATTTCCCCGAAAAATTAATGTATGACAGGGAAACGGCAATAGACCCCTCTCGATCCTACTCCTACCAACAACGACGCACTCGAGAACAAGTGCATGGCAGCTGGTGCCAGCACCCGTTTCTATCTCCTGCCGGCGATCCAAAAAATATTAATCCAAGGCACGTTTTTGGACCATTTGGATCGGCTTGGATTCCGCCGTTTCGTTCCGGCTGGTGATCGGGACCGTTCGACTTGAGCCCATCGCAAGGCACAGCGTACGTCAAGACGGAACGACGACCCACCCTCTCGCCCGTCCTCAAGCCGGGTCCCAAACCAGGCCAAGCCACAATACGCCAAGTCCTCCAACGCCTTGTTTGCCACGCCCACCTGAACTGAAAGCCTTGGCCAACCACCCTCTATATACACGTCTGCCCCTCTCTTCTTACAACGCAGCGTCATCCGCTGCTAGCAGTAGTCATCACTAGCTAGTCTTTTCTCTTATTTAGTACTCTTCTCACACTCTGCTATATTCTCTATCTCTACTTTCCAATTAATATTGCTCCTCGTCCTCCCTCTTCTTCCATCCGTGACTGTCTAAGATGTCTGCAGACGCGAAGGTTGGATCTTTGCTATTTGTATGTTTCATCAATTAATTTTGAGAGTGATTAATTAATGGATTTATGTTTGGATCGAAGGCTTAGAGCTGATGGCCTTTTCGATCCCTTCCTTTTTTTCTTCCTTCGCTTTGTCAACTTTTTGGCTTTTATTCTTTTGTTTTGGATCCAATGAATATATTTCTTGGTGGGATTGTGATCTCTTCTTGATTGAATTATTTATTTCTATTCTTAATTCCCATGGAGTTCAGAACTAATATAGACTCGATTGCTCGCGCTAATTGCAGAAGATTGTGTTGAAACTGGACTTGCATGATAACGAGGACAAAAGGAAGGCTATGAAAGCAGTCTCCAAGCTCCAAGGTACGTAGAATCATACAAGTCTTATCAAAAGCTTTCTTGTTTCAAATTGCCTCAAGAATTCTACTGAATCATAGCAAAAGAGTCATCTAAAAATAATTGCTTTTTTTTTTTTTCTTTTTCTTTCTTTCTTATGTATGAATAAGAATTAATGTAACTTTCTGAGGATCCGGCCATTCTTTCAACAGGTATTGATTCCATAGCCGTAGACATGAAAGGGGGGAAACTGACGGTGATCGGAGTCATCGACCCGGTTCGGGTTGCGAACAAGCTGAGGAAATCCGGGCCCACAGATATTCTTTCGGTCGGGCCAGCCAAAGAGGAGAAGAAGAAGGAGGAGCCCAAGAAGGATGGTGACAAGAAGAAAGAGGAGGAGGCGAAGAAGAAGCAGATGGAGGACTTTCTCAAGGCATACCCCGATTTCAATAATCCTTATATGATGAGGTACTACTATGCGCCGCCTGTTGAGGAGAATCCAAATATTTCTTGCGTTATCTGTTAACGGTTTCCTCAAGCACAATTGGAGAAGAAGGAATATATTGCCCAAAGGTGATGCATTCAAGCCAGTCTCTAAAGAAGGTCTGCAAAGAATAAAGGAGGAGTGCATATGTACAAAAAGGGATGGTTTGAACTACGATATGTAGTTATGCTGGATAAAGTATATAAGTGTGTTTGGTATATAGTAGCAATATATATCAATTAGTATGTACAAAGAAGGAAGCTTTGGAGTTGGATTGCCAGGTAATGTATTTTTTTTTTTTTCATGATAGTTGTTAATTTCTATATATACCTCTTGTTGCAAATGATGTAGATTTACCCTTTCAATAGGTGGTAACCGTTGAAAGTATCTGGCCTTTAGTATATAGGGTTTATTGACATGCATGCTTTATTGTGGATACAGGAAAAGGCTGTGTATGTTACTGTTTTGTGTACAAATGTTCATGCATAAATATTAAACCTCCTATTTATATATATTTCAGAATAATATGTTTGTATGACATATCTGAAGTGTCTAGAGGCTTGGAACTAAAGATTTCCTTACTAAAAGAAGAGTGCAGTGGTTGCTTTATCATCAGCCTGGTAGCAAGTGGTGTAGGGGGAAGAAAACATTCCCCACCTTTCTTATGTAGACCTTGTCTTGTGTCTTTTCCTTTCGTCCTGTTAATTTGTTTTTCTTGCAGCATGAAGAAGACTAATGGATATAATATGCCGTGCCATCAATATCTAGATGTCGATTGAAACTCGGCACAAGAAGTGTACTACGTTTTGATACGCTAAATTGATTCATGCATCCAAAATATTGACACTGTACCAAGATAATATCAATATGAAGTTTGTACCGAAATGATGGAACTGTGACTAATACGATCCAAGTCATTCTTGTCAAAGAGACCTCGTAAAGATTGAACAATCAAGGAGCATCTTCAAATGGAAATATAATACAAAGTTTTGTATTGATACTGTACCAATATAATATCAATACAAAGTTTTGTACCGAGATGATGAACTGAGACTAATACATAAAGTCGTTCTTGCCCAAGAGACTTCATAAGATTGAACCATCAAAGAGCGAGCATCTTAAAATGGAAATATATTCACATAAATGCTATACTCTCATCTTTGCTCATGCATGCTTTAACAAGCTTTGGGTACTTGTCAACCCTTAAGAGAAACTTTAAACTAATTTTATAAAATCAAGAGGTAATGGCTGCATCTCATTTGTCACCACAGCCGATGAATATGCAACCCAACCGTGGCAGCATGTTGAAATGACTTCATATTTATCAATTAGTGGTCCCTAATGCTAGCACCATTTTTATATCATTTTAGTATAGCCTTGAATTGTGACATATGCCTACTTAAAATTGTCAAACAACTTGGAATATATATATAAAGCATAACCAGTCTTAAATTATAGTAATGAAAGATAATTTGCATAAATTTGACAATCAGGACCTCTCTTTTGGCTCAATTGGAGATAGTACCGCTTTCTTGACCGAATGAAGAGAGAATGAGTCGAAAATAACCACATAATAATCGCTACAATTTATTTTTTCTTGACCATATCATGGTGGCGAGTAATGTCCATTGTAACCAACAGAAATCAAAAATCAAAAATTATTTATATTTCTATTTTTAAAAAAAAAAGTTAGAAACAAATATTATTTCATGATACAAACATTTTGATCAAAGTGCACCTGATGAGAACCACTTCAGGTACCACGCTGCTTGATTCAATATATTTCGGTAAAACCATAGACATCAGCATAATTTTTTAGTCCAAACTAATGGCGTTCTCTGTAGATTTATTACAGATAATGCATTCAATTGTAGCATAAAATGTAGTTCTAAACTAATTATATATATAAAAAAAAGCAAATTAAATTATAACTGCAGTCTGATCACAGGTAGCTCTGGCGACACCCTAATCAATTAATCTTCCCTCTGACACATCATCACAGTCCTGAAGCTTCTAGAGAGAGTTCCTAATTAAGGGCTCTCCTCCAAGACCATCCATCACCTTCAAACCGGGAGGGGTTTCTTTCTCTCGCCCACCATTCTCACTCCATGAAAACGAATGGAGTGGTTTGGCTTTGGGTTGTGAGGATAAGGTGGAAAAGGGCGATCGAAAGGGGAGAGAATTAAGGCCATGAACAAGCTGGTGGGTATTGTCAAGAGAGAAGGACCTTTGCCCGCCTCCTTTAAACACGCATTCTTGTCAGGTTAAATAGTCAATAGAAGGAAATCTTATGACATGGTGGAGCATCACTCGCATAAAAGTCTGATAATTTGCTTTCTCTTTTTTTATTTTTTTAATTATCTTCTCAACAAGTTCCTTTTTCCTAGTCTGGCTGGATTAACACCCAATCCCAAGACCAAACGTAGACATCCTTGCCACAACGGGTCATGTTTACAAGGAAAAAAAAATCATCCCTATGAGCCCTTATAAAGTGATAAAATAAATATGTATAAGATTAAATTATATTTTTAATAGATTCAAAATAGATTATCTGTAAAGTATTAGTCACAAATATCCTTGGAGGATTTACCTTATATTAGGCCATCATTAAAAAGGTTTGGGCTAACATTAAGAAATTCTCATGAAAAATCAAGGTACTAACCGTAAGGCCTTTAATATGTGCTGACCGCTTAAACCCAATTGATTCATACTGTGTATGACTAGTAGAAGTCTGAGTTAAGGGCCTAGTTCAATTTAATCTACTATAGTTCCTTCATATGTATACAATCAAGACTAAGTGGGATTCCATAGGATACCTTACCTATTATGCAGTACAAGATGCCAAAAAATTAATATTATATTATTTTATTATTTTATTTAAAACTTTTGTGAGAGATTGTTGGCTTTTTATCCGTTTTAAAAAGAAAAAAAAAGTTTTAAATATAAAAAAGGACCCACGCGAGGGGCATGGGCTGAACGCTCGTGAGGCGAGTGTCCTGGAAACGCTTGCAAGGCCATGAACGGGCGAAATGTTTATATATATATATATATATATATATATATATATATATATATATATATATATATATATATATATATGGTTTAAAGGATTAAGTATCGAGGGGATTCAAATTCTAAAAATTTTTCTATATTTTTTGAGATACTGCTGCGAGGAATTGGTGCTTGTGTCTCAATCAAAAGCCTGCTAAAAAAAAGAAAGAGCTTGTTATCTTATTTTTTAAATTTATTTATTTTTTAATTTATTATTTTTCTTTGGGCATCTAAAGGAGTCATTGGGTTGCACCTCCATATGATCGTGCTCTTGGTAGGAGGTTCGGATCGAGCTGGATCGTTGTACGTACTTTAGGAACAAATCGCCTATAACCTGCACGAAAAATCAAAACTAGTCCTTAGGGCAGTGTCTAATATGCCTAGGTCCAAGCAAGATTCTCATCTATTTTTCAAATTTATATTTTTATATTTAAATTTTAAATTAAATTTCTAGCAATGTTGACTTTTCAATGATTTAAAAACAATTAAATTAAAAAAAGAATAATGAATGCTCACAAGTGTTCATTGGGCGCTACGCTCGCAACACGAGTGTTCCTCGTGGGCCGTGAATGCTCAAAGCATTCGTGATTTTGCAAACATTGGGCAAGCATTTGCTCGCCAATGTTCATGAAGGTTCATGCCCAAACAATTTATTTTTTAAGCCATTTTCGACGTAATTTAAGGCTAACGATTATCAAGCCTTTAAGGCCATTAATGGGCTAAGTCGTTGGGGTTTTTCTAGACTAAGCCTATAGAATTCAGGGTTGAAGGGTGAATCTATCAAATTTTTTTTATTATATTATTTTTTTGTAACTGTTTTTTTTATTGAGCGTCGTTGGGTTACACCTCTACGCGATCATGCTTGTGGTAGAATGTTCGAATCAATCGTTGTACCTAGGGGACAGATTGCCTACAACTTGTACGAAAGGGCAAAACTAGTCCTTAGGACAGTATCTAATACGCCTAAGTAGAGACACGATTTTCATCTTCTTTTGATTTTAATTTCTTTATGCATTTATATTTTTAGATTAAAATTTTTTAGCAATTTTTAGGAAGAAGTTTTTGCAAAGATAAAAATATTTTCCACCCTAGTTTTTTTTAGTTTTGCATTGTAATTCATGGGAAAAAAATCGTACTTTTGAATCTATCTAGAAATCTTAAAATTATTTTTTAAAAAAATAAAAAAGAGAGAGGTTTTGAATTTGAAATTTAAAATTCAAACTAAAAATTTAAATTCAAATTTGAAATTAAAAATTCAAACTAGAAATTTGAAATTCAAATTTAAAATTTAAAATTCAAATATGAAATTTAAAATTTGAAAATTCAAATTCAAACTTCAAAAATATTACAAAAAAAATTGAAACTCAAATTCAAATTTAAATTATTTGAGTTAATTTTGTTTAGTGGTTACTTTATTATCGAAAGTAGTTTCTAGATTTATTTTTAAAAAAAATTAAATTCAAAATCTAGAAATATCTGAAAAAATAACTAATTTAAAACTTAAATTGTAAGGCTAAACTTTTAATTTTTTGTAGTCTAGAACCAAGTAAGCATGGTAGTATTCTTGGTTCTGTTGATTACCATCTTCCTTATGACTGCATAATACTAAGAGAAGGTGATAATAGGGATGTCTCATGCAATTTTTGATTCTTTGACATGATGTAGTTTTGTCATTGTTGTTGTGTTATTGTTTTCATTGTCATATTCTTGATGCATAGTTACCAAGATGATTGCTGTACCTTGCCATGTCCAGTAAATTAGTATTGCCATGTCCACTATGAAGTACTTCTTATTATGTATGTATCTTTAAATGATGAGTAGGTATAATGACCTTGAGCTATATTTTTCTATGGCACCTCATGTGGTTATTAATTCATTTCATCTGCCATACCCAACCAACCGCATTATCAAGACTTTTGACATCCTTGTAGGCCATAATATTTGCCTCTCATGTACTTCATAAGGCTAATCATCATGAGAAATGCCCTTGCCAATTTTCAGATGCAATGTCTATATGATTTGTTTCTGTTTGGTTCTTATGCTATAGTTTGCCATTTTAGTGTCTTTTGAAAATCTTGTTGCCAGTTATTAACGAAAAGATGGAAACAGAAATTATAGGTTTTATTCATTAAATGTGCATATTTATATTTCAATGCCAGAATTTTTTTTTAAAAAATCTATATGATGGAGCAGCAAATTGGTAGTATAATGAGGTGAAAACATGCAAGGAAATGTAATGTTTTAGACTGAAAATAAATATACTAATAATAAATGTAATTCTATGACACATCTGCTGATGTTGTTCGTAACATTTCAATCTCCATTCTTCAAGCCAATTATATATGCTCTTACATGGCAGTGAAAAAGAGCTTCACCATAAACACAAATTTCATAATCTATTTTAGTATTTGTTATTTATTTTATTAACAAAGAACTTGTTTACATAGACTTGATTGCCTTAAGATATGCTACCTGGCACTATTACAGATATTAGTGCTAGGACACTGACAAAGGGGGTTAGGTTAACCATATTACATATTTGACAACACGACAGACTCTATTTCTGGGTTTGATGAGTGCACTGACATGTTTTATTTCAATTATAACAATTGCCAAATTAATTTAGACATGTTGTATAAGCAAGCATTTCCTTATCAAGATACAAAAATTATTTGGTCCTTGGGGGATGCAATTTAGCATGATGAACTCATGGTGTCTCTATGCAATTGCTACAAGAGTTGCTTCTGATTGATCCATTGAAAGAGGGTCTGCATTCTCACAAATGATGAATTTAACTTCATTACTGTTGGTTCCTGATCACCAAGTAGACTCATAGGCTCCGAGTATTGATGGCCAAGAACACAGCCGTGAGCTTCTGGAGCTCGAATTGAAGAAGAAAGGTCGGGATGTTTTTCTCCTTTTCTTTGTTAAAAAGAAGGTGTGTTTGAATAGTCCCCTTATTCACCTTATATCTCTTTTCTTCTTTCCGATGAGCCATTTTTCTTCTTTTTCTTCTTCTTCTTCTTTTTTTTTTTGTTCCTGCGCTCGCCACGTGGTTGTTCTTGGATAAGTTACCCTCGGGATTTTTAGGAGTTTGCTCAAGGAGCTTGCTTGCTCAAGAAGCATGGGATCTTCATGATGGATTTTGATCTTTCCAAGAGAATGTCAGAATTCGTGGAAAGCTATCTGGCTCTGAAGTAGGTAATTAGTACCTCCTTATATGAGTCTTTGTCTTATATGAGCCATTAAAGCGTCATAATGGTCGATGATTTTCGAGCCACATCTAGACATGACAGCTTATCGTAATAGGTGCTTTTAATATGAGAGCAGCTAGAGAGCTCTAGATGTAAGACCAGAGGGGCCACCTAAGGCCCAGGGGCCGCCTAGGTCACTGGGGCCGCCTAAGGCTCAGGGGCTGCCTAGGCCTAGGGCTCAGGAGCCGCCTAAGGCCCAGGGGCCGCCTAGGGCTCAGGGGCCGCCTAAGGCTTAGGGGCCGCCTTCTAAGGCACTGGGGCCACCTAGAGCTCAGGGTCCGCCTAAGGCTCATGGTTCGCCTAAGGCACTGGGGCCGCCTAGAGCACTGGGGCCGCCTAGAGTCTCAGGGGCCGCCTAGGGCACAGGGGCCGCCTAAGGCTCAGGGGCTGCCAAGGCATTGGGGCCGCCTAGAGCTCAGGGGCCGTCCAAGGCACTGGGGCCGCCTAGAGCTCAGGGGCAACCTAGGGCACAGGGGCCGCCTAGGGCTCAGGGGCCGCCTAGGGCTGTCCCTGCCTTCCTATGATGACTACTAATCCTATCATATGCCCCCTCGCCCTTGCCCCTTGCATTCGGGCGTATAGCACTTGCCAAGGGGGAGGGGCGAAAAGGTCCCAGTCGATTTTTACACTCGTAAGTTATGTCTTGGAAGAGGAAGTATATATCCCAAGGAAGATAGTGTCTTGTCATCTGCCTTGGTTCCATTCATACATTGCCATGTGGCTTTGTGGCGCTCGAGGCGTTATTCAAATATATTATAAAGAGCCCGTCTTTTCAATTCTTTTGTTTTTTATTTTTGTTGTTTCTCCTGTGTCTCCATTTCTCCGAGTTCAGGTTAGCTTCTTCTTCTTTCTCTTTTCCTTCTTCTATGGATTCCAACCAGGATAGGAAAGGTAAATGTCCTATGATCAAACCCTCTCGGGAAGAGATCATCCAGGCGCCGTCAGGCTCTCGGGGGTATAACCATCGCGGGGAACAACCGGCCGCGGTCCGGGAGCCTACTGGGTCCTACGACCATTACCTAGACCATCGTCCCAATCCCCTAGGGTTTCATCCTCATCCACCAGTCATGAGGTAGCATTTCCAGTCGCTACTCCTAAATCCGCTGGTCCGATGGAGATCACCTCAATCACGACCTCTCAGGATCTTAGGAATCTTAGGGCTCGGTTTGGGATTCCTGATAGTATCCGACTTTCTAGCGCCCTTCTCGAAGATAGGGTGACCTCTAGGTAACCGGGGAGGGTTGCACTATACGTGGAATTCTTCAAGTGTGGTTTACGGTTGCCTTTCCATCCTTTCTTCGTGAATTTGTTAGATAGGTATCGCCTTATACCGCCGCAGCTAACCCCTAATTCCATTCGTATTATCTATTCATTTTTGGTACTCTATCATTTCCACGGGGCTTCTGCCCGGCTTTCCTTATTTAGGGCTCTGTATAGGATTAGAAACCCTAAAAAGGCTGGGTGGTGGAATTTCGTTTCTAGGCCCAAGAGAACTCTTAGGCTCAATCTCCCTTCCAAAATTAAAGGGTGGAAGTCCCGGTTCTTCTACGCACATATAGAGGGGATGAACGCAAACTGGGTATTCCTGATACTAGTTCTAATCAAAAGTCTGCTATCGAAGAGAGGGATCAAGAAACTATTTAAAGTTTTGGTGTCCACCATCGTCCCACCTAGTAAGGAATTATTGTCCGAGAATAACCTTCGAGGGATCATATTCATGCCGATGTCGCTGCCTACGGCGCCCGGTGAGCCTCGAATTTTTTTCTTTTTATCTTAATTAGCGCTTTGTTCAGTCTTGTTGTTTTGTTTGTTTTTCGCTTTGTATTTATATACATGTATGAATACATATTTTGGCATGCATTTTCCTTTCATATTGTATATCCTGGGTCCCCTTTTCATTTTCCCTGGGTCCTCTATTTGCAGCAATGAGGTTTTCCCAGGACTTGATAATTGCGGGCCTCTGGAAGAGGGAGGGGGATGTCCCCGATACCACAGGGTAAGGCCCAAAAGGCCCCGCCGAAGAGAGCCGGGTCATTCGACCCAACCTTCGGCCGCCCTCCCTGAGGCTATCCTGGTGGAGGAGGATCAGGAAGGAGAGAGCCCTCCTGCCAGAATACCGATTGGAGGGCCTCCCAGTGCAAGCCACCAGCAATAATCTTTCCTCCTCATGAAGTCGCCGAGGGGTCGTCCGGAAGTGGAGCGACAGTTGGGGCGGGGGTCGCAACACCCCCAGATTTTATCGAAGCATCTCCGTCGGGCCCACAGTCACTGAGGGGGGGTGGATGCTCCGGCCCTCTCGGGCGCCTCAAGAGGTCCATCTCAATCCTCGCAGATGCCCCACCGAGGTACGCCGTATAAGAGCTGTCTGTCAGAAACGGTTCTAAAACTCGCTATTCTACCCAAATTCCAAGCTTTAATGAGGACCTTACCATTGGAGGAGTCCTTTGACACGCTCTTTACAGCCGCGCTCCAGGTAAGATCGAGGCTTTCCTCTTCTTTCCTCTTCTATAGGTATAGAATTTTACGCTCGTTACCTGACTAATGCAGATGTCCAACGGCCTCTTCGTGATTCAAGAGGATCTAGTTAATGCCAAGTCCCGCATCGAGAGTTTGGACAAGGAGCTATTGGAAATGAGGCCCAGGAGTTGAAGGCATTAGATGACCTCCAGACTGCCTAAGAGGATAACCGTGCATGACGGGAGAGGGCCGAGAAAGAGTTGCAGACCTTGGATGCCAAACTGTCGGAAGTTATGGCAAGGTTATTGCCAACTGAAGAGAAATTGAGAGAGGCCCATCTCCAGTTAGAACATACTGAAAACTGGGCCGATAATGTAGAAGCCGCAGCTCGTGATGCTGTAGAAAGTTGGTCTTGGCCGAGAAGGAGGCAAAGGATGCTTTGGATAAAATGGCGGCGGTGGAGATGTGGGCTCAGGAGAGGGTGGCCGCGGCCGAGACTCAAGCTCGGGAGGCCATCGAGAAATACAAAGGTTCCCCCGACTTCGCTTTGGAGTGCCGCGAGGCTGTCATGGATGCCTTCGTTCAGGGTTTTGAAAGGTGCAAGAGGAGATTGTCTCGGCTTTCAAGCTAGGTGACCTTGAGCACCTTTGACCCGCAGACGATAAGGAGACCTCCAACACTGAGGTTGAGGATGAGTTAAGGGTCGAAGACACAGCTGACGAACTGATGATAGTGAGGACCCCACCACCGGATCGATTAAAATAGAAGGGCCGACCGCAGGGGATGGACGCCCTAGGGACCAGTAAGGATGTGGAGAGATTGATTTGATCGAGTTTCTTTTTTCTCTATTTTTTTCTTTTTTTTCTTTAGTGAACTTCTTTGTATAGGTTGATCAATATCGGCCTTCGAACATTTTGATGGCTCAACATTTTGATGAATGAATGTCTACTTTCTTTCTTCTATTTACCTGATGATTTAGTTAACCGCCTATCGATCTTCAATCATAGCACAAGGAGGGGTTCATCTATCCTCCCGACCTTTTAAGGCTTACTCCGTACGCCAGTGTCGTGTAGGAATTCAAGGGCAGTATCGTAGGCACCTCGTCCTTGGATTTAAGAGAAAGCCACGGGACATGGATTCCATCACTTCAACATTTGGGTCGCAGCTCGAGAAACCCTGTAGGGTTGTTCAATTTTAGGAGCTTAATTTAAGACCGCCTAGGCTTTTAAAAACTACCTCGGGGGTAGTCGGATACCGGCCCGGGAGTTTGACTCGAGGCCGCCTAAGGTCCGGGACTTGAACGCCTCAGGAGTAAGTAATACCAACCTGGGGGTGTCCTTAGGACTGTGGGGCCACCGAGGTCCTTTGAAGACTGCCTCGGGGGTAGTTGGATACCGGTCTGGGAGTTTGACTCGAGGCCGCCTAAGGTCCGGGACTTGAACCGCCACAGGGGTAAGTAATACCAACTCGGGGGTGTCCTTAGGACTGTGGGGCCGCCGAGGTTCTTTGAAGACTGCCTCGGGGGTAGTTGGATACCGGCCCGGGAGTTTGACTTGAGGCCGCCTAAGGTTCGGGACTTGAACCGCCTCAGGGGTAAGTAATATCAACCCGGGGGTGTCCTTAGGACCGTGGGGCCACCGAGGTCCATTGAAGACTGCCTCGGGGGTAGTCGGATACTGGCCCGGGAGTTTGACTCAAGGCCGCCTAAGGTCCGGGACTTGAATCACCTCAGGGGTAAGTAATATCAACCCGGGGGTGTCCTTAGGACCGTGGGGCTGCCGAGGTCCTTTGAAGACTGCCTTGGGGTAGTCGGATACCGGCCCGGGGTTTGACTCGAGGCCACCTAAGGTCCGGGACTTAAATCGCCTCAGGGTAAGTAATACCGACCCGAGGGTCCTTAGGACAGTGGGGCCGCCGAGGTCCTTTGAAGACTGCCTCGGGGGTAGTTGGATACCGGTCCGGGAGTTTAACTCGAGGCTGCCTAAGGTCTGGGACTTGAACTGCCTTAGGGGTAAGTAATACCAACCTGGGGGTTGTCCTTAGGACCGTGGGGCCGCTGAAGTCCTTTGAGACTGCCTCGGGGTAGTCGATACCGGCCCGGGAGTTTGACTCGAGGCCGCCTAAGGTCCGGGACTTGAACCACCTCAGGGGTAAGTAATACCAACCCGGGGGTGTCCTTAGGACCGTGGGGCCGCCGAGGTCCTTTGAAGACTGCCTCGGGGGTAGTCGGACACCGGCCTGGGAGTTTGACTCGAGGCCGCCTAAGGTCCGGGACTTGAACTGCCTCAGGGTAAGTAATACCGACTCGGGGATGTCCTTAGGACCGTGGGGCCACCGAGGTCCTTTGAAGACTGCCTCGGGGGTCGGCCCGGGAGTTTGACTCGAGGCCACCTAAGGTCCGTTGGGACTTGAACCTCCTCAGGGGTAAGTAATACCGACCCGGGGGTGTCCTTAGGACCGTGGGGCCGCCGAGGTCCTTTGAAGACTGCCTCGGGGGTAGCCGGATACCGTCCCGGAGTTTGACTTGAGGCCGCCTAAGGTCCGGGACTTGAACCGCCTCAGGGATAAGTAATACCAACCCGGGGGTGTCCTTAGGACCGTGGGGCCGTCGAGGTCCTTTGAAGACTCTGCATATAGGAAATTTCCAAACATGTACATTCATTAATTCCTTGAATAAATACATTCATTACTGATGATATTGCCAAAGATTATCTGCATTCCAAGTCCGGGGAATCGACCACCTATTTAGATCTTCAAGTCGGTATGCTCCACGGTGGAGAACTTCCGTGACCCAGTAAGGCCCTTCCCAATTCGGAGCCAATTTGCCCCCTTCTATCGGTTTGGATATTTCAACTCTTCTAAGGACCAAGTCTCCCTGGTGGAAGCTTTTCGAGCAGGACATGAGCATAATATCTTGCCATTCGCTGACGGTAGGCTGCCATCTTAACCTGAGCTCGGTCCCTCGCTTCATCAATGAGGTCGAGGCGGCTCTTAAGTCGAGGGGGTTGTCTGCTTCGTTATATGATCTACTCGAGTACTCGGGAGGCTGATCTCGACTGGAATAACAGCTTCAGAACCAAAGACCAAGCTGAAAGGCGTCTCTCCTATTGGTGCCCTGGGAGTTGTATGATACGCCCATAGTACGCTCGGGAGTTCTTCCACCCATCTGCCTTTAGATGTATCCAGTTGGGTCCTCAGCCCTCGTAGTATCGTACGATTCATGACCTTAGCCTCACCGTTAGATTGCGGATGGCCTACAGAGGTGAGCCGATGAGTGATACCGAGATCGGCGCAAAAAGTCTTGAAGACAGCATTGTCGAATTGTCGACCGTTGTCAGTGACAAGAGTATGAGGTATGCCAAATCAACAAATGACGGATTTCCAGAAAAAGGCCTTAACCTTGCTCTCTGTAATCTTAGCGAGTGCCTCGACCTTGACCCACTTAGTAAAATAATCAATGGCGACAAGAAGAAATTTTCGCTGTCCTGATGCCGGAGAAAAAGGGCCGAGGATATCCATGCCCCATTGGGCAAAAGGCCATGGGGCAGAGAGAGGGCTCAGCTGGGAAGCCGGTTGCCACTGGATACAAGTGTGCAGCTGGCATTGGTCGCATCTCCTTACCAGTTCAGTTGCGTCTCCCTGCATGGATAGCCAGTAATATCCATGTCGAAGAGCTTTACATGCCAGCGATCTGCCCCCTAAGTGGTTCCCGCATATGCTTTCATGAATTTCTCTAAGAATGTAATTCGCGTCCGCCGAGCCGACGCATTTGAGAAGAGGCTGGGAAAAATATTTCTTATATAGCAGGCCATCTAGCAATACAAACTTAGAGACCCTTCGCTTAAGCAGCCTGGCTTCCTCGCGGTCAGCTGGGAGGACACCGTCCTTTAAATAGCGGATGTAGGCTCCATCCATGTTCCTTCCTGCATAACTGGTAGAACTTCCCTACGCTTCGATGCTAGGTGTCTCCAGGTACTCAACATAAGTCTTACTCAGGGCGTTGTCTGTTGAGGTGGCGAGTCGAGCTAGCATGTCAGCCCTAGCATTCTCTTCTCTAGGGATGTAACTGATGGTGAAGTGATCTAGCAAGGGGATTAATAGATTGACCTTGTTGAGGTACCGAGACATGACAGGATCTCGAGCCTCATATTCCCCAGCTACCTGGGCAGAGATAAGCTGCGAATTGGTGAAAGCTCGGAGGCACTTGATTCCCAGCCCGCGCGCCAGTTTGAGTCCGGCCAACAAGGCTTCATATTCAGCATGATTATTGGTAGCTTTAAAGAGAAAACGGAGGGCGTACTCCAACACCACGCCCTCCGGGTTGGCAAGAATAAGACCAGCCCCACTCCCTTGGGAGTTAGAGGCCCCGTCGACATGAAGGATCCAAGCTTCACTATTCTCATTGCTGCTGTCCGGAAGACTTTGAGAGGGATTTCCTTGATGCTTTTCAGACCAGGCACACTCGACTAAAAAGTTGGCTAGGACTTGGGATTTCAAAGCCACTCGGGGCTGAAAGAGAGATCAAACTCTCCCAACTTAATCGCCCACTTAGCCAGTCGGCCAGAAGTATCAGGACGAGACAAAATGGCTCTGAGAGGCTGATCGGTGAGCACAATTATAGAAGGGTTTAGAAGTATGGTCTGAGCCGTTGAGCGGAGATAACCAGGGCAAAGATATCCTTCTCGGTTTTGGAATATCTTTCTTCTGCACTGTGAAGTACCTTACTCGTATAGTACACAAGCTTCTGAGCGGCATGTTCATCGATGCGCACCAAAACGGAACTAACCGCCTCGAGGAAGCCGCGAGGTAAAGAAAGAGCTTCTCTCCTTTTTCTGGTTTGGACAGCAAGGGTGGAGTGGATAAGAATTCATTAAGCTCCTCAAAAGCCCGCTGTCAGTTTTATGTCCATTTAAAGCCATTCGCCTTGTGTAAGACTTTAAAGAAAGGTAAACACCTCTCCGCCGATCTTGACAAGAAACGGCTCAAGACAGCTATCCTTTCGGAGAGCTGCTGTACCTCCTTCTTGCAGGCCGGCTGCCTCATATCGAGAATAGCTTGAATCTTCTCCGAGTTTGCCTTAATTCCTCGACGGGTTACCAGGAAACCTAAGAATTTTCTGGCGGTAACCCCAAATGCACACTTGCGCGGGTTGAGCTTTATTCTATGAAGCCGGAGGTTGTGGAATATTTCTTGCAGGTCAGCAACATGGTTGACAGCACAAGTGCTCTTCGTCAGCATGTCATCTACATACACCTCCATATTGCGGCTGAGCTAATCCTTGAAAACCTTATTCATTAGTCTTTGATAGGTTGCTCCCGCATTCTTCAATCCGAAGGGCATTACTTTGTAACAATAAATGCCCTTCTCAGTGATAAAAGAAGTATGCTCTTCATCTGGGGGATTCATTTTTATTTGATTGTATCCTGAGAAAGCATCCATGAAGCTAAGAAGTTCATAGCCAGAAGTAGAATCTACCAGCTGATCGATCCGTGGCAA
>UESW01005090.1:81395-194047 GCA_900491605.1 Calamus simplicifolius | reverse complement strand
CTCCCTTGGGAGTTAGAGGCCCCGTCGACATGAAGGATCCAAGCTTCACTATTCTCATTGCTGCTGTCCGGAAGACTTTGAGAGGGATTTCCTTGATGCTTTTCAGACCAGGCACACTCGACTAAAAAGTTGGCTAGGACTTGGGATTTCAAAGCCACTCGGGGCTGAAAGGAGAGATCAAACTCTCCCAACTTAATCGCCCACTTAGCCAGTCGGCCAGAAGTATCAGGACGAGACAAAATGGCTCTGAGAGGCTGATCGGTGAGCACAATTATAGAAGGGTTTAGAAGTATGGTCTGAGCCGTTGAGCGGAGATAACCAGGGCAAAGATATCCTTCTCGGTTTTGGAATATCTTTCTTCTGCACTGTGAAGTACCTTACTCGTATAGTACACAAGCTTCTGAGCGGCATGTTCATCGATGCGCACCAAAACGGAACTAACCGCCTTCGAGGAAGCCGCGAGGTAAAGAAAGAGCTTCTCTCCTTTTTCTGGTTTGGACAGCAAGGGTGGAGTGGATAAGAATTCATTAAGCTCCTCAAAAGCCCGCTGTCAGTTTTATGTCCATTTAAAGCCATTCGCCTTGTGTAAGACTTTAAAGAAAGGTAAACACCTCTCCGCCGATCTTGACAAGAAACGGCTCAAGACAGCTATCCTTTCGGAGAGCTGCTGTACCTCCTTCTTGCAGGCCGGCTGCCTCATATCGAGAATAGCTTGAATCTTCTCCGAGTTTGCCTTAATTCCTCGACGGGTTACCAGGAAACCTAAGAATTTTCTGGCGGTAACCCCAAATGCACACTTGCGCGGGTTGAGCTTTATTCTATGAAGCCGGAGGTTGTGGAATATTTCTTGCAGGTCAGCAACATGGTTGACAGCACAAGTGCTCTTCGTCAGCATGTCATCTACATACACCTCCATATTGCGGCTGAGCTAATCCTTGAAAACCTTATTCATTAGTCTTTGATAGGTTGCTCCCGCATTCTTCAATCCGAAGGGCATTACTTTGTAACAATAAATGCCCTTCTCAGTGATAAAAGAAGTATGCTCTTCATCTGGGGGATTCATTTTTATTTGATTGTATCCTGAGAAAGCATCCATGAAGCTAAGAAGTTCATAGCCAGAGGTAGAATCCACCATCTGGTCGATCCGTGGCAACGGAAAGCTGTCCTTGGGACAGACCTTGTTAAGGTCAGTATAGTCGATGTAGATTCTCCACCCTCCGCTGGCCTTCCGGACCATGACCACATTAGCTAGCCAGTCAGGGTATTTTGCTTCTTGAATATGACCGGCCATAAGCAATTTATCCACCTCCTCATCTATGGCTTTCTGCCGCTCAGGAGCGGAAACTCCTTTTCTTCTGGCGGATCGGCCGACATCCTGGGTTGATGTTAAGCCCATGAGTAATCACCTCTGGATGGATACCGACCATATCCGTTACCTTCCAAGCGAAGATATCCGCATTTGCCCATAAAAAGGCAAGGAGTTGGCTCCGGTCTTTAGGGGGAAGGAGTTTGCCGACTTGCACGATCTTTGTTGAACCATCCTCCAGAGGGTAAGATATCAGACGCTCCGTCAGCTCTCCTCTCCGCTCAGTCTCCCTGAGGTCGAATGACTCGGTGATTGGAGTAATTACCGCCGTCTGAGGGCTGGGAGCCAGATGATAACAAGGCCTCACCGAATCCATCTCTCCATACATTTCGCCAATTCCCTGGTTAGTGGGAAATTGCACTAGTAGACACTTAGTGGATATGACTGCGTCTAGTGTGTTCAATCCAGGTCGGCCAAGAATTGCATTATACACCAAGGGAACCCAGACCACCAGGAAATCCATCAGACTGTGCTCTGGTGCGGCGGCGATCCCACTGTCACAGACAGGGTAATCTCGCCCTCCACCCGTATGGAGTCCCCTGTGAAGCCGATTAAAGGAGCAGTCACAGGTCGAAAAGAGTCAGAAGACAAACCCATTCGAAGAAATGCATCATAGGTAAGCACGTTGGCAGAGCTTTCACTATAAATTAGAATCCTTCTTACAGGGTGCTTAGCGATCGTCATAGAAACGACGATGTTATCATCTTTTACAACATTACCCCCCGCTATATCTCCCTTAAAAGGGATTACATTTTCTAACTCCCCCTCCCCTCTTGGCCTCTTAGAGGATGATGCCCCTCGCGAGTAATCATGCCCACCATCCGCTCCGTTGAGGTGTTGTCAATGTTGGCCTAAACAGGAGGGGGTCCCATCAAGGCCGGAACAGGTAGAGTTTCCTTCTTCTGAATGTACCGCTCAAGATATCCCCTCTGAATGAACTCTTCAATGGCCTGTTTTAGATTACGACATTCCTCAGTATCGTGACCGTAATCTCTATGAAAGCGGTAGTAGCAGCTTTTATCACGCATGGCACCTTTCTTCAACGGAGGAGGACGTGTAGATAAGGCTCGTTTTTAATTTCCATAAGGATATGAGCTCGGGGCGCGAGGAGTGGTGTAAGTGGTCTTCCCTGGGGGTGAGGCTTGTACGGCGGTCAGTCGGTCAGCGCGAAGGTTCAGACTTCTTAGGAGGAGGCCCGCTTAACTCCGAGCGGGTCGGCCTTTTACCAGTCCTCCCTTCGGCACCCCTCCGAGATGAATCAGCTTTGTCGGCGCGGATGTATTTCTGTGCGCGACTTAGGGGATCAGCATAAGAACTGGGAGGTCTCTTGTCTAGAGAATAAGTGAAGCAGAAGGGACAAAGCCCCGGCTTCAGGGCCAGAGTAGCTACAGCGTCATCAAGGTGATAGACCTCCAGGGCTGCCACCTTGAATCGAGTCACAAAGTCTTTTAAGGACTCTCCTTCCTTTTGCTGCATAGAAAACAAGCTGTCCGCCATCCAGGGAATCTTCTGACAGGCGTCAAAATGGGTCAAGAAGGATCTCTTCAATTGCCGGAAGGAATCAATACTGCGCGAGGCAGGCGAGAATACCAAGTACGGGCAGCCTTTCGAAGAGTGGTCGGGAAGGCGATACACAAGAGGGCGTCAGTTGCTCCCTGGACCTGCATAATAGCCTTGTAGCTTTCCAGGTGATCCAAGGGATCAGTAGTGCCATCATAGGGGTCTAATTGAGGAAGCAGAACCTCTTTGGAATGGGTTCCTCCATAACCCGCCGAGTGAGAGGAGGGCGGGCGTCATAATTTGACTATGGCTGATTATTGAGTCTATGGCTAAGCTCCTCCAGCCTTCGGTCCTGTTCGTCGAGGCGCCTCTCCATCTGGTCAGTCATATTTCCCCCGGCTGGTTCAGGGGAATGTGAGAAGGATCGATGGCGCCACCGGCGGTGCTCCTTCCCCCGCCGCCGCCTGACAGGAGGGCTACCCGAGGAGTGGGTAAGAGAATGCGAGCCACCTTGGGAGCCTTGAGAACGAGGTCTGGCCAAGGTGTAAGGGTAAAGAGGCCTCATTGGAGGGGACCTCCCTCGGGTAGACTGCCGGCTAACAGGAGTAGCCGATCTGAGCGGCGGTGGCGGTTCGAGCTATTGCCTTACTCCTCTGGAATGCTGCTCCTGTAGCTGCTAAACCATTCCGACAAAAGCTTGAACTTGCTGTGTAAGGATGGCCAACTGGTCCTGAGGAGTAGCTAGCACTGATAATGGTGGAGAAGGAATAGGGGGGCTGTCCCTTGTCAGTTCGGTTGGCTAAAGAGGTTTCCCAATACAATCAGAGGGCGAGAGATGCCCCCCGGACTGATTGGAGGGATTCTCCCTCGGAGATCTCGTATCCATGCCCGAAGGTTCACCCCCTTCCTGACGCGCCAATCTATTGGTTCCTGATCACTAAGTAGACTTCACAGGCTCCGAGTATTGATGGCCAAGAACATAGCCGTGAGCTTCTGGAGCTCGAATTGAAGAAGAAAGGTCAGGTTGTTTTTCTCCTTTTCTTTGTTAAAAAGAAGGTGTGTTTGAATAGTCCCGTTATTCACCTTATATCTCTTCCCTTTCTTTCCAATGAGCCATTTTTCTTCTTTTTCTTCTTCTTCTTCTTTTTTTTTGTCCCTGTGCTCGCCACGTGGTTGTTCTTGATAAGTTACCCTCAGGATTTTTTAGGAGTTTGCTCAAGGAGCTTGCTTGCTCGAGAAGCATGGGATCTTCATGATGGATTTTGATATTTCCAAGAGAATGTCAGAATTCATAGAAAGTTATCTGGCTCTGAAGTAGGTAATTAGTACCTCCTTTATATGAGTCTTTCGATGAACGATGCCTTTCCAGAGTTTGTCTTACATGAGCCATTAAAGCGTCATAATGGTCGATGATTTTCGAGCCACATCCAGACATGACAGCTTGTCGTAATAGGTGCTTCTAATATGAGAGCAGCTAGAGAGCTCTAGATGTAAGACCGGGAAAGGCCACCTAAGGCCTAGGGGCTGCCTAGGTCACTGGGGCCGCCTAGGCCTAGGGCTCAGGGGCCGCCTAAGGCCCAGGGGCCGCCTAAGGCCCAGGGGCTGCCTAGGACTTGAGGGCCACCTAAGGCTCAGGGACTGTCTAGGGCTCAGGAGCCGCCTAGGGCTCAGGGGCCGCCTCCTAAGGCACTGGGGTCACCTAGAGCTTAGGGGCCGCCTAGGGCTCAGGGGCTGCCTAAGGCCCAGGGGCCGCCTAGAGCACTAGGGCCGTCTAGAGTCTCAGGGGCCGCCTAGGGCACTGGGGCCGCCTAGAGTCTCAGGGGCCGCCTAAGGCTCAGGTGTCGCCTAAGGCTTAGGGGACGCCTAGGGCCACCTAAGGCTCAGGGGCCACCGAAGGCACTGGGGCCACCTAGAGCTCAGGGTTGCCTAAGGCACTAGGGCTGCCTAGAGCCCAGGGGCCGCTTAGGGCACAGGGGTTGCCTAAGGCCCAGGGGCTGCTCAAGGCACTGGGGCCACCTAGAGCTCAGGGGCCGCCTAGGGCACAGGGGTCGCCTAGGGCTGTCCCTGCCTTCTTATGATGACTACTAACACTATCAATTACTTACCTTATACATACAATCGAATAACCTTGCCTTGATGCCAAGGCTCACTCTCGTTGTTTACATTTTACATAGATTTTGAAAATTTTAAGAAAATTTGAAGAATGTAGGAGTTTGGCTTATAAAAGTCAAGAAAAAGGATTGTTTTAAAGGTATAAAAGGCTTTTTGCGGGTTATTGAGAGACTATTTTAGAAGAAAGTGATGCTTTTAAAGTTTTTAAAACTTTAAGCTCGAACTAGCTGAATCAAAATATTAAGGAACTACAACTGAAGAAAAAAAGGATGAACTTGGATGCTGTGATCAAGCATATCATGAAAATGCTCTGTTTTGGGTAATCAAGTAATTATTTCTTCTACTTGAAACTGTTTCCTAATCCAACTTTTCTTATGAATGAGATTATGAGAAGAAGTAAGGTGCAAGTTTTGAGTCTTTTAAAATTCATTGCCATGAGATTTAATAAAAGGTTTTTATAATTTACTAAATAATCCATTGACTTGACAAATCTTGTATTTGGGTATTCAATTCTAATATGTCTTTGTTTGATTCTCTTATTTGAGGTATAATCCAAAAAATAATGTTATCTTCTTGGAATTTGTCAAGTTTGAGAAGAATTTGACAGATCAATTAACCAAGGAATTATTTAGGAGTGAAGTCATAGAATGATCGAGGAGGATAGGGCTTAAGCCCATTATTTGGTTACCAGCAGTGGATGCCCAACCTTTGTGATTGGAGATCCCATGAAAAAGGTTCAATATGGTAGAAACAAAACTGATTAAGTGATTGTGTTAGAGCATAATTTTTTTTATAAAAAATTATCCCATCCCTATGATTAGTGCTCTTATAAAGTGATAAAATAAATCCATGTAAGGTTGAGTCATACTCTTGATGGATCCAAGGTACGTTATATGCAGGGTATTAGTAATAAATACCCTTTGAGGATTCACCTATATAAGAATTATCATATTAAGCTGTAACTAAAGGTTTGTGCTAACCTTAAGAAATTCTCATGAAAAATTAAGGTTACTAAGCATAAGGCCTTTAATATACATTAACCGCATAAACCCAATTGATCCATACTGTGTGTGTGATTAGTAGAAGTCTGAGTCAAGGACCTAGTTTAAGGTTTAATCTACTATGGTTCCTTTATATGTAAACAATCAACACTAAGTGGGATTTAAGTCCACATGACACCTCACCTATCCCGTAGTATAAGATGCCCTAAAAATTTATGTTATATTGATTTTGCTATTTTTTTAATTTAAAACTTTTATTAGGGATCGTTAACTTTTATATGATTTAAAAATTTTTAAATTTAAAAAATGAATAACGAATGCTTGCAAGCGTTTACAAGCGTTACGCTCGTGAATGCCACACGAGCGTTCCTCGTGGGCCGCAAATGCTCATGGCGTTTGTGATTTTGCGGACGTTGGTCGAGCGTTTGCTCACCAACAATTATGAACATTTAGAAATGGCCCAAACAATTTATTTTTTAAATTATTTTTGACGTATTTAAAGGCTAACGACTATCAGGCCTTTAAGACTATTATACCGTTAGGGCTTTTCTAGGCTAAGCCTATAAATAGGCTCAAAATTCAGAATTAATTTTTTTTATTATTTTATTTTATTATTATTATTTTTTTATTGGGCATTTGAAAGAGTCGTTGGGTTGCACCTCCACGCAATCATGCTCGTGGTCATGGTAGGAGATTCGGATCGAGTCAGTTCATTGTATCTTGGGAATATCACTTAATTACAACCTGCACAAAGAGGCAAAAACTAGTTCTTAAGGTAGTGTCTAACATACTTTGATTCAGGCACGATTCTTATCTTCTTTTGATTTTAAATTTTTTATGCATTTATATTTTTAAATTAAAATTTTAATAATTTTTAGGAAGAAATTTTTGCAAGGATGAAAATGTTTTCCAACAATACACACACCACATAATAAGAAACAAACGAACTCAAAACAATTTTAGTCGGTTATACACACCATACAACTTCTGTTTTCCTATAAAAAAAGAAATGGCGTATTTAAGCATTCACAACGCAAACCAAACCAAACCAGCAAGGTTTTATGATCTCTTCTTCCTCTTCTTGTCTTCGGCCTTGTCGGATGCTGATGACGCTCGATCACCCCTCCTGGACATCGGGAACGGAGGCTCTTCTTCCTCACCGAGTTGCCTGCAAAGAAGTCCCAAGACCGGAGAGGGTTCTCCGGTGAGACCCTCCGACGCCCAAGTTAGTGACAGAGGTCATAGTCGAGAAGGAGCTCGAGAGTGCTCTTGAGGAGGGAGAGGTCTCAGAAGGATCAGGTAGTTTCTTCGAGAGTTAGGGCATCGAGTGCGTGAGATGTGTGTTAAAAATGCCTTACCCGATTCTTGATGTAGTTTACCCTTTTATAGGGGGTGACGCTGGCACGATCACGTGAGTCTGCGTCCCATCAGCCGATGGGGCCATTAGATTGTCGGATCTGGCGCTATCGGGCGGCGCATGTTAGCGCTGCGGTGCGCATCGGCGCTGTCGGGCGGCGCGCGTCGGGCGCTGTTGGGTGGCGCGCATCAGAAGAATGGATTCTTGAACCGCTGGGGCTGATCTAGCGGGAACCGGAGGTCCCGTCTTGTCGGGGACGAGCTGGGTCAACCTGAGATGGCTGTGGCCTATCCCGTCGGCAAGGCAGTGCCAGGGTGGGGCCGAATCGGCGGACTTGGAGACGACGGGGCCGAGTCGGGCTGGCCGGGGATGGCCTTGGCCGACTCGGTGGGACTGGAGATGCCGGGGCCGAGTCGGGCCGGCCGGGGATGGCCTTGGCCGACTCAGCGGGACTGGAAATGCCGGGGCTGAGTTGAGCCGGCCGGGGATGGCCTTGGCCGACTCGGCGGGACTGGAGACGCCAGGGCCGAGTCGGGCCGGTCGGGGATGGCCTTGGCCAATACGGCGGGACTGGAGACGCTGGGGCCGAGTTGGGCCGGTCGGGGATGGCCTTGGCCGACTCGGCGGGACTGGAGACGCCGGGGCCGACTGGCAATGCGCCGGGGCCGGCTAGCTTGGAGACGTCGGGGTTGGCTAGCAATGTGCCGGGGCCGGCTAGCTTGGAAACGCCGCGGCCCGCAGGCAATGTGCCGGGGCCGGCTAGCTTGGAGACGTCGTGGCCGGCTAGCAATGTGCCGGGGCCGGCTAGCTTGGAGACGCCGGGGCCGGCTGGCAATGTGCCGGGGCCGGCTAGCTTGAAGAGGCCGGGGCCGGCTAGGAATGTGCCGGGGCCGGCTAGCTTGGAGACGCCGTGGCCGGCTAGCAATGTGCCGGGGCCGGCTAGCTTGGAGACGCCGGGGCCGGCTGGCAATGTGCCGGGGCCGGCTAGCTTGGAGACGCCGGGCCGGCTGGCAATGTGCCAGGGCCGGCTAGCTTGGAGAGGCCGGCCTTGGTGGGTGTCGGTCTTTGATGTGCCGGCCTCGGGGGCCGGCGCTGGAGCCTGTCGGCCTTTGGCTAGCGCTTGGGGTTGGCGCTGGAAGCCGACGCTGGAGGCCATCGCTGGAGGCCATCGCTGGAAGCCGACACTGGAGCTGACGTTGAAGTCCGTCGGCCTTTGGCTAGCGCTGGGGGCTGGCGCTGGAAGCCGACGCTGGAGGCCGTCGCTGAAGGCCGTCGCTGGAAGCCAACACTGGAGCTGACGTTGGAGTCCGTCGGCCTTTGGCTAGCGCTGGGGGGCCAGCGCTGGAAGCCGACGCTGGAGCTGACGTTGGAGTCCGTCGGCCTTTGGCTAGCGCTGGGGGCTGGCGCTGGAAGCCGACGCTGGAGGCCGTCGCTGAAAGTCGACGCTGGAGCTGACGTTGGAGTCCATCGGCCTTTGGCTAGCGCTAGGGGCTGGCGCTGGAAGCCGACGTTGGAGGCCGTCGCTGGAGCTGGCGTTAGAGTCTGGGCCTTTGGGGCCATCCAAAATTTCATTTTTTATGGGGTCAACTGGCCCCATCAAATGCCCTCCACACTCCTTGAGCTAGCATGCCCCGCATCGGCTAAGCGAAAGGAGTGTAGGACTTTTACCTTGGTACCTTGCGTTGCCTTGGATGGTCGTCTGCGTGCCTTCTTTGGCTAGCTGAGGGTGGCCAGTAACCCTCTCCCAACGCGGGGTCTGGGAGTGAACCCCGGGGGGTGACCGGAGAGCTGGGCATCGTCAGGTTCCTTTTGAACCGCCTCGGGGGTGTGGAACCTCTGCGAGGGGTGACTCAGCCGGGTACGGAGCCTTTAGGGTCTTAACCAACACGGGGGCACCGTCGTGCCGGAGCCGAGTGGTGTCCCATGGGCCACAATGCCAGTGAGCTCCTTTTGAACCAGCCTGGGGGTTTGTGCTCCGCCCAAGTGGCGACTCAGCCGGGTATGAAGCCTTTAGGGGTCTTAACCAACTCGGGGGCACCGCCGTGCCAGAGCCGAGTAGTGTTCCATGGGCCGCGATGCCAGTGAGCTCCTTTTGAACCAGCATGGGGGTTTGTGTTCCGCCCAAGTGGCGACTCAGCCGGGTACGGAGCCTTTAGGGTCTTAACCAACTCGAGGGCACCACCGTGCCGGAGCTGAGTGTTGTCCCGTGGGCCGCAATGCCGGTGAGCTCCTTTTGAACCAGCCTGGGGGTTTGTGTTCCGCCCAAGTGGCGACTCAGCCGGGTACGGAGCCTTTAGGGTCTTAACCAACTCGGGGGCACCGCTGTGCCGGAGCCGAGTGGTGTCCCATGGGCCACGATGCTAGTGAGCTCCTTTTGAACCAGCCTGGGGTTTGTGTTCCGCCCAAGTGGCGGCTCAACCGGGTACAAAGCCTTTAGGGTCTTAACCAACTCGGGGGCACCGCCGTGCCGGAGCCGAGTGGTGTCTTGTGGGCCGCGATGCCAGTGAGCTCCTTTTGAACCAGTCTGGGGGTTTGTGTTCCGCCCAAGTGGTGACTCAGCCGGGTACGGAGCCTTTAGGGTCTTAACCAACTCGGGGGCACCGCCGTACCGGAGCCGAGTGGTGTCCCGTGGGCCGCGATGCCAGTGAGCTCCTTTTGAGAGACTTGCGCAAGGGAAGATAAACTATGTCATCAGAAAGGACCTTTTTCTTTATTGCTTATGCCTCTGGGAGTACATTATTGATAATATCGGCGGAGGTTGTCCGCATTCCAGGTACACGGAATGGGCTTCCCGTCAAGCTCTTCTAGTTTGTATGCCCCTTGATGGAGCGCCTCAGCGACACGGTAGGGGCCTTCCCAGTTGGGAGATAGCTTGCCCCCTTCGGTAGGTTTTGATACCTCGGCCTTCCGCAGTATCAAGTCTCCACGGCGAAAAACCTTGGGACGAACCCGGGCATTGTAGTACTTAGCCGCTCGCTGGCGAAAGGTCGCCATGCGCAGTCTCGCTCTGTCATGCGCCTCGTCGATGAAGTCTAGGTTGGCCCGAATCAGCGCGGGGTTGCTTTCCTCACTGAAGGACTCCACACGTGGACTGGGCAATCCGATCTCGACGGGGATGACGGCCTCGGATCCGAAGGAGAGGCTGAAAGGAGTTTCGCCCGTCGGGGCTCTGGGCGTTGTGTGGTAGGCCCATATCACACTGGGGAGCTCTTCTACCCAGCATCCTTTGGAGCCGTCCAGGCGAGTCCTGAGCCCTCTGAGGATGGTGCGGTTCATGACCTCAGCCTCCCCGTTGGTTTGGGGGTGGCTGACGGAGGTGAATCGGTGGCGAATGCCTAGCTCCTCGCAGAAGGTTTTGAATGCCTCGTTGTTGAACTGGCGACCGTTGTCCGTGACGAGGGTGTGAGGCAAGCCAAAGCGGCATATGCCGACTTCCAGAAGAAAGCCTTAACTTTGCTTTCGGTGATTTTGGCCAACGCCTCGACCTCGACCCACTTGGTGAAGTAGTCGATGGCGACCAGTAAGAATCTCCGCTGTCCTGAAGCTAGGGGGAACGGTCCAAGGATGTCCATTCCCCACTGGGCGAAGGCCACGAAGCCGAGAGTGGGCTCAGCGGGGCAGGCGGCTGATGCTGGATGTGCGCGTGGCACTGGCAGCCGTCGCACCTTTGAACTAGCTTGGCCGCGTCGTCTCTCATAGTGAGCCAGAAGTACCCCTGACGGAGAGCCTTCTGGGCCAAGGATCTGCCCCCCAGATGATTCCCGCAAATGCCCTCGTGGATTTCTCTGAGGATGTAGTCGGCGTCGGCGGGGCCTACGCACTTAAGCAACGGGTAGGAGAATGACCTTCTATATAGGTGCCCATCGAGGAGGATGAACTTGGAGGCTCTCCACTTGAGCAATCTGGCTTCGTTGCGGTCGTCAGGGAGGGTGCCGTCGGCGAGGTAGCGGACATAGGCATCCATCCATGTAGGTTCCGGGGTGAGTGGGAGGACTTCCTCCCCGCCCTCTATACTGGGCTTTTCTAGATATTCGATGTAGGCTTCCCTTGTCAGGCCGTCGGCGGAGGTAGCCAGTCGAGAGAGGACGTCGGCCTTTGCGTTTTCGCTCCGGAGGATGTAACTGATGCTGAGTAAGGCCGTGAGGAGGTCAAGAGTTGAACCTTTTTCAGGTATTGCGCCATAACGGGGTCGCGTGCCTCATACTCTCCGTTGATTTGTCCGGAGATGAGTTGCGAGTCCATGTAGGCTCTGAGGTGCTTTGCTCTAACCTCCTGGGCTAATCTTAACCCGGCCAGAAGGGCTTCGTACTCCGCCTGGTTGTTGGTGGCTTCAAAAAGAAATCTCAGGGCGCACTCGGTTCTTTCTCCTTCCGGCCCGGCAAGAATGAGGCCGGCTCCACTCCCTTGAGAATTTGATGCGCCGTCCACGTAGAGGATCCAGGTCTTTCCGTCATCTCTCGGCTCGGGCCTGGGCTGCTCCCCAGGGGCCTCCTTGAGATCCTCCTTCGCCCAAGTGCACTCGACAGGAAGTCGGCCAGAACCTGGGACTTCAAGGCCGGTCGTGCTTGGAAAGAGATGTCGAACTCCCCCAGCTTGATGGCCCATTTGGCGAGTCGACCTGAAGTATCCGAACGGGCCAGGATGGCCCGGAGAGGTTGGTCCGTGAGCACCATGATAGGATGGGCTTGGAAATACGGGCGAAGACGCTGGGCGGAAACTATCAAGGCGAAAATGACTTTCTCTGTTTTGGAATACCTGACCTTGGCGTCGTGCAGAACCTTGTTCACGTAGTAGACTGGCCTCTGGGTTCCGTCAGCATCTAGGCGCACCAGGACTGAGCTGACGGCTTCTGAGGAGGCGGCTATGTAAAGGAAAAGACTCTCCCCGTCTCTCGGCTTGGAGAGGAGCGGTGGGGAGGACAGGAACGCCTTTAAGCCATCGAAAGCTTTCTGGCAGTCATCCGTCCATGTGAAACCGTTCACCTTCCGCAGGGCCTTGAAGAAAGGCAAGCACCTCTCTGCCAATCTAGAGAGGAAACGACTCAGCACCGCTATCCTTCCCGTTAGCCGTTGCACTTCCTTTTTGTTGGGCAGCGGCCTCATGTCAAGTATGGCGCTGATCTTCTCTGGGTTCGCCTTGATTCTGCGCTGGGTCACCATAAAGCCCAGAAATTTACCTGCCGTGACCCCAAAAGCACACTTCTTAGGATTCAGCTTGACTTGGAAGCGACGGAGGTTGTTAAAAGTTTCTTCCAGGTCGAAGATGTGGTTGGCGGCACGGGTGCTCTTTGTCAGCATGTCATCCACGTAGACTTCCATGTTCCGGCCGAGCTGGTCCTGGAACACCTTGTTCATCAGCCGCTGATAGGTCGCTCCCGCATTCTTGAGGCCGAAAGGCATCACCTTGTAACAGTAAATGCCTTTCTCTGTAACGAAGGAGGTGTGCTCCTCGTTGCTGGGGTCCATCCTTATCTGATTATATCCGGAGAAGGCGTCCATGAAGTTGAGAAGCTCGTGACCAAAGGTGGAATCAACCAGTTGGTCAACTCTTGGCAAGGGAAAGCTGTCTTTTGGGCACACCTTGTTGAGGTCGGTGAAGTCTATACATATCCTCCATCTTCCGTTTGGCTTGCGCACCATGACCACGTTGGCCAGCCAGCTCGGGTAGTGCGCCTCCCGGATGTGGCCGGTGCTGATCAGCTTATTGACTTCCTCATCAATCGCCCTTTGTCGGTCGGGGGCAAAGCTCCTCTTCTTTTGACGGACTGGACGGTGGCGCGGGTCGATGTTGAGCCTGTGGGTGATGACCTCCGGAGGGATGCCGGGCATGTCAGACGTTGACCAGGTGAAGACGTCCGAGTTAGCCCGCAGGAAAGCTAAAAGGCGCTCCCGATCTTCCAGGGGAAGGAGTCCGCCCACGCGGACGGTCCTTGCTGGGTCATCACTGAGGGGGAAAGTCAGGAGGTGCTCGGCGGGCTCCCCTCCTGTGGCGGAATCTCTAGGGTCGGATGCTTCCAGGGCCGGGCCGGCCTCCAAAGGGCTTGACACCGCGTGATAGCAAGGTAAGACCGGGCTTATCTCCCCACGCATTTCTCCAACTCTTTCGCTAGTGGGAAACTGCACCAGTAGACGTCGGGTGGAGATAACCGCATCCAAAAGATTCAGGCCGGGACACCCAAGAATGACGTTGTATGCCAAAGGGATCCTCACGACTAGGAATTTCATGATTACGGTGCTTTGGCATGGCGGGGTTCCGGCCGTCACGGGCAAGGATATTTTGCCCTCGACCCTCACAGAGTCTCCGGTGAATCCGACTAGCGGGGTCGCACGGGCTGAAGGGAGTCAACAGATAAACCCATCCGAACAAAGGCGTCATAAGTAAGGATGTCAGCTGAGCTGCCACTATCAACTAAAATCCTTTTTACAGGGTGTTTGGCGATCGTCATAGCGACGACTATGCCTTCATTGTTTACATTCTCCATTACAACCGTCTCCCCCCGGGGCATTACTTTATTTGGAGCATCCTTCCCCCTCGGCCGCTTGGATGCAGAGGCTGACCCCTAGGACACCATCCCGACGGTCCGCTCCGTGGGGGTGTTGTCGATGGTGGCTTGAGCTGATGGAGGCCCCATGATGGCCGGCAACGGTTGTTGCATCTTCTGGACGTACTTGCCGAGGTAACCCCGTTGGATGAGCTCCTCGATGGCCCGCTTCAAACTGTAGCAGCTGTCGGTGTCGTGGCCATAGTCCCGATGGAATCGACAGTAGCGGCTTCTGTCGTGGGATACACCCTTCTTCATGGGGGGAGGATGTTGAAGGTAGGGCTCACCCTCGATCTCCATCAGGATGTGGGATCGAGGGGCGAGGAGAGGAGTGAGCTTACCCTCGTTGGGGACAGGGCTTCGATGCCTGTTATCGGACTGGCGAGGTGGGTCGGATCGGCGATGTCGAGGAGGTCCGCTCGGCTTAGGGCGAGCGGATCTGTGGCTGGAGCCCTTCGAAGACTCCCGACGAGTGAGGTCGGCTTCATCTGCCCGGTTGTACTTCTGGGCCCGGAGGAGGAGGTCGGAGTAAGAGCTCGGGGGCTTCTTGTCCAGGGAGAAAGTGAAGCGGGATGGAAGGAGACCCCGCTTCAGCGCCAGGGTGGCCACCGCATCATCGAGATGGTAGACCTTGAGGGCGGCGGTTTTGAACCGGGACACAAAGTCCCGCAGGGACTCTCCTTCCTTCTGGCGGACGGAGAAGAGACTATCCGCACCCTTGGGATCCGGCGGCAGGCGTCAAAGTGGGCTAGGAATGCCCTCTCCAGCTCCCGGAAGGAGTCTATGCTATGGGGGGACAGGCATGAATGCCACGCATGGGCGGCCTTCCGCAAGGTTGCAGGGAAGGCCTTGCAAAGAAGGGAGTCTGAGGCGCCCTAGACTTGCATCATGGCCTTGTAGCTCTCGAGGTGGTCCAGAGGGTCGGTCGTACCGTCGTACGGGTCCACCTAGGGGAAGCGGAACCTGGAGGGGACCGGTTCCTCCATTATGCGGCGGGTGTAAGGAGGACGAGTGTCAAACTCTTCCTTCGGCTGGTGGTTTATCTTCCTGGTGAGCTCGTCGAGGCACCGGTTGTACTCCTCCAGGCGTTCCTCTGCCTGGTGTTGATCGTCGGAGCCCTTCGGGATGGCTCGGAGGAAGAAGAAGAAGAGGAAGCAGAAGATGGAGATGGAAGTTGGGACTTCCGCCTGGGTTCCTCGCGATGATGTGGCTTGGGAGGAAGCTCGCTGGGGCCGTGGCCAGGGGACCGCGGCCGCTTGGAGGGCTCGCGTCGAGGCTTCCTTGGGGAAACCTGACGTCGGCCAGCGGCTCGCGGAGGAGAACCTCCCCTCGCCGACTGCTGGCTGGCGGGGGAGCAGTCTGGTGCTGGGTGGCCACGGACTGCTGCTGCTGGAGTCCGTGGACCATGGCAGTGAGATTCTGAACTTGCTGGGAGAGGGTTGCCAGCTGCTCCGCTGTTTGGGGCGGCGTCCGGCGGCGGGCCAGCAACGGAGGGCTGGTAGCAGGGGGTTGGCCTCCTGCTATCTAGTTGGCGGGGGAGCCCCGCCGGGCAGCTGACGGAGGCGTCCTGGGCTCGCGTCACACCATGGCTTCTAGGAGAAGAGAGGGGATGGAAGATGTAGCTCAGGGAAGACGTTGCTACTTTTTCTTACCCCCCTTCCTGGCGCGCCAATCTGATGACGCTCGATCACCCCTCCTGGACGTCGGGAACGGAGGCTCTTCTTCTTCACCGGGTTGCCTGCAAAGAAGTCCCAAGACCGGAGAGGGTTCTCCGATGGACCCTCCGACGCCCAAGTTAGTGACAGAGGTCACAGCGAGAAGGAGCTCGAGAGTGCTCTTGAGGAGGGAGAGGTCTCAGAAGGATCAGGTAGTTCCTTCGAGAGTTAGGGCATCGAGTGCGTGAGATGTGTGTTAAAAATGCCTTACCCGATTCTCGACGTAGTTTACCTTTTATAGGGGTGACGCTGGCACGATCACATGGGTCTGTGTCCCATCAGCCGACGGGGCCGTTGGATTGTCGGATCTGATGCTATCGGGCGGCGCATGTTGGCGCTGCGGCGCGCATCGGCGCTGTCAGGTGGCGCGCGTCAAGCGCTGTCGGGCAACGCGCGTCAGAGGAACGGATTCTTGAACCGCTGGGGCTAATCTGGCGGGAACCGGGGGTCCCGTCTTGTTGGGGCCGAGCTGGGTCGACCTGAGATGGCTGGGGCCTATCCCGCCGGCAAGGCAGTGTCGGGGTGGGGCCGAATCGGCGGACTTGGAGACGACGGGGCCGAGTTGGGCTGGCCAGGGTTGGCCTTGGCTGACTCGGCGGGACTGGAGATGCCGGGGCCGAGTCGGGCCGGCCGGGGATGGCCTTGGTCGACTCGGCGGGACTGGAGATGCCGGGGCCGAGTCGGGCCGGCCGGGGATGGCCTTGGCCGACTCGGCGGGACTGGAGACGCTGGGGCCGAGTCGGGCCGGCCGACTCGACGGGACTGGAGACGCCGGGGCCGACTAGCAATGCGCCGGGCCGGCTAGCTTGGAGACGCCGGGGCCAGCTAGCAATGTGCCGGGGCCGGCTAGCTTGGAAACGCCGCGGCCGGCTGACAATGTGTCGGGGCCGGCTAGCTTGGAGACGCCGGGGCCGGCTAGCTTGGAGACGCTGGGGCCGGCTGGCAATGTGCCGGGGCCGGCTAGCTTGGAGAGGCCGGGGCTGGCTAGGAATGTGCCGGGGCCGGTTAGCTTGGAGACGCTGTGACCGGCTAGCAATGTGCCGGGGCCGGCTAGCTTGGAGACGCCGGGGCCGACTGGCAATGTGCCGGGGCCGGCTAGCTTGGAGAGGCCGGGGCCGGCTGGCAATGTGCCGGGGCCGGCTAGCTTGGAGAGGCCGGGGCTGGCTAGGAATGTGCCGGGGCCGGCTAGCTTGGAGACGCCGTGGCCGGCTAGCAATGTGCCGGGGCCGGCTAGCTTGGAGACGCCGGGGCCGGCTGGCAATGTGCCGGGGCCGGCTAGCTTGGAGAGGCCGGCCTTGGCGGGTGTCGGTCTTTGATGTGCCGGCCTCGAGGGCCGGCGCTGGAGCCTGTCGGCCTTTGGCTAGCGCTTGGGGCTGGCGCTGGAAGCCGACGCTGGAGGCCGTCACTGGAGGCTGTCGCTGGAAGCCGACGCTGGAGCTGACATTGGAGTCCGTCGGCCTTTGGCTAGCGCTTGAAGCCGACGCTGGAGGCCGTCGTTGGAGGCCGTTGCTGGAAGCCGACGCTGGAGCTGACGTTGGAGTCCGTCGGCCTTTGGCTAGCGCTGGGGGCTGGCGCTGGAAGCCGACGCTGGAGCTGACATTGGAGTCCGTCGTCCTTTGGCTAGCGCTGGGGGCTGGCGCTGGAAGCCAACGCTGGAGGCCGTCACTGGAGGCCGTCGCTGGAAGCCGACGCTGGAGCTGATGTTGGAGTCCGTCGGCCTTTGGCTAGCACTGGGGGCTGGCGCTGGAAGCCGACGCTGGAGGCCGTCGCTGGAGCTGGCGTTAGAGTCTGGGCCTTTGGGGCCATCCAAAAATTTTATTTTTCATGGGGTCAACTGGCCTCATCAGATGCATTCTTAGCTGCACAGATAGAAATTTGGAGTCATGTCATTCTTAATATGCAAAAAGAACCCATCATAATTAATGCTCAAAAAGCCTAAGTTTGAAACTGAGGTTTATTACCATGATGATGAGAATACGAACAAGAACTGCAACAAAGTCCGTGAAGAGTGTCAGGGCATGTTTGACATAATCCAGGTCCCCAAGGTGTGCTCTCTCAATGATCTCCTGGGTGTCGAAGACCACATATCCCAAAAACAGCAACAGCCCAAAGAAAAGCTACAAAGAAAAAGTAATATCATCAGCATTCAGCATTCAGCATTCAGCATTCAGCTAGCTAGGCTGGAACTGGAAGAAGCTAAAATTAATTAATTAAATATTGTCGTCACAGTTATGCTATGCTATGCTATGCTTTGCTTCCAACAAGAGCTTCTTACCTCAACCTTGAATGTGGCAGCAGAGTGGCCAAAGATGGAGGCTGCAAACTGCAACCAGAGGAGGATTGAAAGGCCAGAAGAAAGCAGGCCGCCCAAGTAAAGGAACTCACGCCGCTTGGCTACAATAGCTGCTCCAGAGAAACATCCAAAGGCCAGAGCAGTCCCCACAAATGCAGTTATAAGTATGCTGGAACATCACATTAACATTTAACTCAGAGTTATTAGACTAACTAGCTAGGCCTTCTATTAATGATGATAATGAATAAATGATTATCAAAAAAATTATTTGTAAGAGATTGCTCAAAGACTGCTGCTGCTGAAGGCCTTCGGCTCATTGCTTAGCATGTATAAAGACCAAAGAATTATATTGCATTCAAAGGTTCCTGTGAGCGTCCCTGCCTAAACCCATATGCAGTTTTCCTTCTAGTAGCCATTTCCAATATTTTAACCCAGTAACATAGGGGTCGAGTCAAAGATTCTGTTCATTAATAATCCATGGATCAGTCTCATGCAGAAGACGCTTAAAAAGTGTTTGTAAGAATCAGCATAATTGATCTGAAGATGTAAATCTTATGTTTCACTGTTAACGTTCGGCGGTTTGGAAAACCAAACGCCAACGTATTTTTTTTTTTTTAAAACCCAGCGCCAGCCGTTTTTTTCCAAACCGTTCCAAACATTTGGCGGTTTTTTTAAATCCTAAAATGCTCAACTGTTTTAATAAAATAAAAATGTTCTATCGTTTTTTTTTAAAAAAAATTATAAATAGATTTCAAAGAATAAAAATTTTGAGAGAATAACAACAATTCTATATTTTATTATTATTTTTTTCTTTGAAGATTGCTGATCGCATCAGATTGTGCCACCAATGGCTTCTGGGTTGTACCTTAAAGGAGAGTTATGGTTCAATTTTTCTTCGCACGAGAAAGAGGACCAGTTCTTCTTTAGGGCAGTGGTGTAAACCGCCTCCCAGGCCTGATTCTTAACTTATTTTTATTTTGAGATATTTTTTTCCTGAATATAATCTGCCTCACACACACCACATATATATATATATATATATATATATATACTAATATATTCCTAGTTGCAAGCATGAAGAAATCAACTTCGATAACAATCTAAAGGAGAACTATTGCAAATTAAATATAATTTATTTGCATTGCATATTTAATATATATTTAATTTTCTTTCACTTGCAGCAAAATATCTTGTTCTCTTGTTGGGAAAAAAAAAGAAAAAAATGTTTGAATTATTCAAACAATTTTGTAACAAAATTATTTTTATTTTTCAGATCTTCCTCTTTGAATCTAGCTTGGACCGTATGACAACCCTTAGGGATGACATCGTTAGTCTTAGACCGAAAAAATTTGATGGATCCCATTTTAGGAGGTGGCAAAGCCAAATGAAGTTTTGGCTAACTACCTTAGGTCTTTGGTCAGTGATTGACAAATCATCTACCAGTTTCCTAGTACAATGTCAACCACTACCCCTGAACATGATTATCTATGTAAAGGTAGAATCCTTAGTGCCCTATTCGACTCACTCTACGACATTTACCTATCGGCTAAAAATTCAAAGGAATTATGTGATAACCTTGAGTCTGAATATGGACTTGATGATGCTGGAGTAGAACGATTCAATACCGCATCATTCCTTAGATTCAATATGGTAGATGACATGCCTATCAATGACCAAATTCATAAATTCCAAGAATACCTTAGGAAACTTCAGGCCAATGAAGGCAAATTCTCTAAAGGTTTTAAAGTTTCCAGTCTCCTAGATAAAATGCCTCCTTCATGGAATGGCTTTGTCAAAAGTCAGCTTCAAAAACAAGGAAAGCTATCCTTGGCTCAACTTCTAAACTCAATCAGGATAGAAGACCAACATAGGTCTAAAACCCTTCAAAATAAAACTCCAAGTATCCAAGCCAATCTAACCGAACAACACCAGACCAACAACAATTCTAAATGAAGGTCAAAGCCTAAATTTTGATCGAACCTCCAAAAACAATCAACCAACCCTACCATCCTAAACCAAACAAGTTCAAACCCAAGGGTGAAACCTTTAAAACCCACAATACTAGACCTATCCAGCCAACCCAAGGTCTAAGTAAAAGATTCTGTTTCGTGTGTGGGAGGACAAATCATCTTGCGAGAGATTGCTTTTATTGGAAAAGGGAGCCCTTTCACAAACCTTCTGTTTCCTTCAGACCCCAAGCTCACGTAGTTGAAGGTCAAGATGATTCCATCCTTAGGTTAGTAAACTTGAACCCTGAATTAAATCTTACTTATTCCAACCTTGACTGGTGGTTGGATTCAGGAGCTAATGTTAATATTTGTGTTGATCGCTCCTGGTTCACTACTTTTCAGGACTCAAGTGGAGGAAGTGTGACTTTAAGGAACAACACAGCCGCCAGGATCGAGGGACAAGGTCGAGTGAACCTGAAAATGTCATCAGGAAAAGTTCTCACCTTGATGGATGTGCTTTATGTTCCTGATCTTAGGAAGAACCTTGTTAGCGGATCTCAGCTAGTTCAGAGAGGATACAAAATTGTTCTTGATTGTAATAAAGTTGTAATAACTAAGAATAATGCCTTCATAGAAAAATGATATGTAAGTGAAGGCTTATTTAAATTGAATGTAATAAATCCTTTTATTAATAAAGCTGAGAATCAAACCTATCTTGTGAATAAGTCTAATCAAAATCTGTGGCATGCCAGGTTGGGTCATGTGCACCTAAGAAAGGTCGAACACATGATAAATTTAAAACTAATTCCTAAATCGAATCTAGATATGTCTAAATGTAAAATATGTGCTGAATCTAAACAACCAAGAAAGCCATTCAAATCAGTGAAAAGAAATTCGTCAATTTTGGAGTTAATACATAGTGATGTTTGTGACTCAACTAAGACTGCAACTCGTGGTGGCAATAGGTATTTAGTGACCTTCATAGATGATTTTTCTAGATATTGTTACTGTTATCTAATTAAATCTAAAAATGAAACATTCAATAAATTTAAAATTTATAAGAGTGAGGCAGAAAATCAACAAGAAAGGAAAATTAAAATTCTTAGATCTGATAGAGGAGGGGAGTATACCTCGAATGAATTTTCTCAATTCTATCAAGAACATGGGATAATTCATCAACTGACTGTTCCTTACTCTCCACAGTCCAACGGTGTAGCTGAGCGTAAGAACCGTACCCTTATGGATATGGTAAATTCTATGCTCATTAGTTTGGCTTACCTGAGAACTTGTGGGGGGAAGCTCTTCTATCTTCTTGTTTCATCCTAAATAAAATACCTACTTAGGATAGTGGTAAGACTCCCTATGAACTTTGGAAAGGAAGAACACCTAACCTAGACTTTCTCAAATGGGGGTGTCTAGCTAAGGTTAATATTCCTGAACCCAAAAAGAGAAAACTAGGATCCAAAACCTTAGATGCTGTATTTATAGGCTATGCCCAAAATAGCAATGCCTACAGATTTTTAGTAATAAAATCAGAGATTAATGACATATCTGATAATATAATCTTAGAAGCTAGAGATGCCTCCTCCTTTGAAGATATAATTCCATTCAAGACTAAAATCTCTAGACCCCTGGAATTTGAAACATTGTCCTCTAAAGCCATAGAACCAGAACTAGAAACTAAACCAGAATTAAGAAGAAGCAAAAGGAAAAGAATTGAAAAAGATTTTGGTGAAGATTTTTTCACATTCTTAATAGAAGGTGATCCTTCCACATACGATGAGGCAATGACATCATCAGAATCATCATATTGGAAGGAAGCTATAATAGTGAAATTAAATCAATCATAGAAAATAAAACTTGGATTTTAACTGATTTACCTCTTGGAAATAAACCTATAGGAACAAAATGGATTTTTAAAAGAAAATTAAGACTAGATGGATCAATAGAAAGATATAAAGCTAGGTTAGTAGTAAAGGGATTTAATCAAAAGAAGGACAAGATTATTTTGATACTTATGCTCCTGTAGCAAGAATAACAATCCTGAGAACTCTAATTGCCTTAGCCTCAATTCATAAATTAATAATTCATCAAATGGACGTAAAAATTGTATTTTTAAATGGAGAATTGGAAGAAGAAATTTACATAAATCAACCTTAAGGATTTGAAGTAAAAGGACAAGAATATAAAGTATATAAATTAATCAAATCTCTTTATGGTTTAAAATAAGCTCATAGACAGTGGCACATTAAGTTTGATGAAATCATTTTAAAAAATAGCTTTAAAATAAATGAATATGATAAATGTGTATACTATAAAAGACAAGATACTGATTTTATAATACTATGCTTATATGTAATGACATATTACTCCTAGGAACATCATTAAAATTAATTCAAGAAACTAAAAGCTACTTATCAAATAAGTTTGATATGAAAGACCTAGGAGAAGCCGATGTAATTCTAGGAATGAAACTTATCAGAGTAGATAATAGAATAGCAATAAGTCTGGCACACTCAATAAAGAAAATGCTTCAAAAGTTTGAATATTATGATTTAAATCCTATTTTTACCCCTTATGATCATAACTCTCATTTAATTAAAAATTTAGGAGAACCTATTAATCAATTAGGATATTTTCAAATAATAGGATCCCTATTATATATTTCAAATAGAACTCGTCCAGACATAGCTTATGCAGTAGGCAGATTGAGTAGGTATACTAGCAATCCTAGTGAAGAACATTGGAAAGCCCTAGAAAGAATTTTTAGATATCTTAAGGGAACCATAAATTATTCTCTAGTGTATTCTGGTTATCTTGAAGTGATTGAGGGGTATAGTGATGCTAATTAGGTAACATATAAATTCGATGTTAAGTCCACCACTGGGTATCTCTTCTTATTAGGAGGAGCTGCAGTATCTTGGGGCTCATGTAAACAAACTATAATCACTAGAAGTACTCTAGAGTCTGAGCTAACAGCTCTTGACACTACTTACACTGAAGCACAATGGCTGAAAGACTTAATAAATGATATAGATATTCTTTCACCAAATATTTCTCGAATTTGTTTAAATTGTGATTGTAGAGCTCTGATTGATCTGCTAAATCAACAGATAATAAATAAAAAGATGAATAATTATATCCTGATCAGGTATAAATCTATAAGAAAAAAATGAAAGAATCAATATCACTGCAGTTTGTAAAATCTAAACATAATTTAGCAGATCTTTTAACCAAAGGCCTTTCGAAGGCTGCGGTTTTTGAGACATCGAGGGGGATGGGGCTTAAACCCATATATTAGTCACCAGAGTGGACCCCTACCGTCATGGCAACCCCATGGTTAAGGTTCAAAGGGAAACGATCTCTGAGGTGATATCTGGAAGCACCGCTTTAGGAGTCTGTCTCCATCCCATCCCTATGGTATGGTGCTTTATTGTGACGGTTAGGTTGAGCATAGCTCTTAATATATCCAAGGCTGTAAATTCAGCGAGGTCATGTATCCTTGGAGGATCTACCTTATTGAGCATAGCTCTTAATAGATCCAAGGCTGTAAATTCAGCGAGGTACGATTCCGTTGCACATACCCTTGGAGGATTTACCTTAGTGAGAGTAGTCATGAAGCCGTGACTATGGGACCGGGGCGAATCCCTAGTAACTCTCATGAAATCAAGACAAGCGCATGGCCTAGATAGCACTAACCCGCATTATGATCAGCTCATCTTCATACTGTGTGTATTTTATACTAAATGTAAGTTCAAACCTAGAAGCAGAGTAAATTTTAAAGTTTTGAAATTGCTTATTAAATTTAATTTATTATTATACTTTATTTTTTTTTTTTTGTGGGGATTGTTAACGTTCGGCCGTTTGGAAAACCAAACGCCAACGTTTTTTTTTTTTTTTATAAAAAAACCCAGCGCCAGCCATTTTTTCCCAAACGTTCCAAACGTTCGGCGGTTTTTTCAAATCCTTCTTCGCACGAGAAGGGAACCAGTTCTCCTTTAGGGCAGTGATGTAAACTGCCTCCGGGCCTGATTCTTAACTTATTTTTATTTTAAAATATTTTTTTTCTTAAATATAATCTGCCTCACATACACACACACATATATATATATATATGAATACTAATATATTCCTAATTGCAAACATGAAGAAATCAACTTCGATAACATTCATACATCGGTTGCTCCGTACCAATCGAAGCAACCATTTTTCTTAGGTTGACACCATCTGTAACACAGGCATTGTGACCTATGATTTTTTTTTTTGGTTGGGTGCGGGGGGGGGGGGGGGGGCGGCGTGGGGAGGGGGGCAAATCGGTCGAGGTCCCGTGCAGAGAATACCTAAAATGCTTGTAAGAACTGGCATAATTAGTTTGAAGATGTATATCTCATGTTCACACATCAATTGCTAGCAATTGAAGTAACCATTATTCCTAAGTTGTTGCCATACGTAGTTTTCCTTTTAGTGACCATCTCCAATGACTTAACCACGTAAGATAGCCATCATGCCCTTTATGAAATTAGTGGGGTTTTGGTTAGGGATGGCACTTAAAAGTGCCTGTAAGAATTGACATAATTCATTAGAAGAAGTACACTTCATGTTCCACACCTCAATTGCTCTGTAGCAATTAATTGAAGTAAGCATTATTCCCATGTGCCATTTTCCTTCTAGTGGCCATCTCCAATAACTTAACCATGTAACATAGCCATCATTGTAAGAATTGGCATAATTAAATTGAAGATTATTGAGGGGTAAAATCGTCATTGCATCAATACCCATGCGAGGAGGCTAAGACCAACCTCTTTCGTAGCTCGGCCTCTCCCGAGCTCCCATAGCTCGGATTCCCCCGAGCTTTCGTAGCTCGTCTCTCCCGAGCTCCCATAGCTCAGCTTCCCCGAGCTTCTGTAGCTCGCCTCTCCCGGGCTCCCATAGCTCGGCCTCTCCCGAGCTCCCGTAGCTCGGCTTTTCGAGCTTCTGTAGCTCGCCTCTCTCGGGCTCCCATAGCTCGGCTTTCCCCGAGCTTCGTAGCTCGGCCTTTCTCGAGCTTCTGTAGCTCGCCTCTCCCGGGCTCCCATAGCTCGGCTTCCCTCGAGCTCCCGTAGCTCGGCCTCTCTCGAGCTCTCGTAGCTCAGCCTTCCTGGGCCTCCGTAGCTCGGCCTCCCGGGCTCCCGTGGCTCGGCCTTCCTGGGCTTCCATAGCTCGGCTCTCCCAAATTTTATGTAGTTCGTTTCCTCCGAACCTCCATGACCCGGCTTCGCTGAACGACCCACGATCCAATACCCACCTCCGCGGAACCTGATGTGGGAGAACCTCAGCCTACTGTAACGGCACCCTAGGCAAGGAATCATGCTAAGAAGTGGCCTAGAACCTATCAAGGCCGCCGAAGACCTACACATCTACCAGATCTCAAGCCATCAAGGAGCTCTCCCAACCGTCGATCCCCTAACGGACAAGATACGGATCCGAACAGCCCCGCAACGGCCTGATTCGATCCACTCCGTATCCTAACAACATCCGAACCTTCCAGAAGGCGCTCAAGATCCAAGTGACAGTTATAAATGGGACACTCCCAGATTCCCTCAGGTACGCCCACTTGCGCGCTTACACCCCCACTCTTATTCTTCCGCTCTCGCCGGCAGCTCGTCGGTGCTCTTGTCCTCTAGAGCTCACGATTGGCCGCCCCCAGAGAGGTCTCCGGAGAGATCCATCTCCCATTTTCTGGTTGATCGCCGATTTTCTCCACTAACTTGAGCATCGGAGGGTCTTCCGTGGAGGGCCACCCCCAACGCCTCTCGCGCGAGGACTTGTGTGCAGGTCCGCTCACTGGAGATCGACTGCGCCCGAGTCAGAGGACGGATCCCGGCGGCAACAGATTGGCGCTAGAGGAAGGGCCTCAAGTCCCATTAAAACTTGAAGAAAGGAGACAAGGATCCTAACCTGGAGTAGAACCTCTCTAATGGCCAATCGAAAAAGTGCAACCTCTGAAGCTCAGGATCATGTCGCCTCTCAGAGGCCTAATCCGATGAGCGGTGTAGCGCCGCAACCACCACCAGTCGAAACCCCGTCACCGCCTGCCATCCCGGTGACCCAGGACCAGTTTGCCTCGCTGGTCCAACAAGTTCAGACTCTGACCCACCTGGTCCAGGAGCGCCTTACCCCTCCTGCTCCACACTTTCATAAGGAAGCGGTGGTTCCTTCTTCGCCGCGACTTCCTCCTCCAATCCGCGCAAATCTACGGACCCCCGCATCGACCTAGAGGGGACAAGCCAGTCCCGCGAGGCGGTCACGACAGAGATCCTCCCAGATCTCGACAAGCCCGATCTCTCTATCCGGTGACCTCCCACCATGATTCGACGCCGTCTCTGCGATCTTCCCGCCCAGCTCCTCCTCTGGCTGGTGAAGAGGAGATCCGTCGTCAGATCCAGAAATGCGTCAGGAGCTGGACGCCGCCAAGCAGGCCCATCCGCCCCAGCCCAAAGCGGAGCAGGGCATCCCTTTCTCTAAGGGGATTATGGAGGAAGTGATCCCCTCCCATGTCAAGTTACCAGCCGTCGAGCCTTACCACGGCTCTTCTGACCCGGACGACCATCTTAGCAGCTTCCGGTCAATAATGATGTTCCACGGAGTATCTGATGCGGTCCTCTGCCGCGCCTTCCCATCCACCCTCAGAGGATCCGCCCGAACCTGGTTCAATGCTTTGAAGCCAGGTTCTATCGATTCATTTGACGAACTGAGCCGCCTTTTTATTGGTCAATTCGTCAGCAGCCGCCGCCACCGACGAAGATCTGACTCCCTCTCGAAGTTAAGCAGAGAGAGGGGGAGTCCCTGAGAAATTATCTTGGCCGTTTTAATAAGGCCATGCTAGAGGTGGACCACCTTAATCATGAGGTGGCCATGTCCGCCCTGGCGGGGGGAGTCTCGAAGGAAAGCGACTTCTATCTGGCTATGGAAGTCAGTTATCCCCCCTGCCTCTTGGAGATGATGGCTCTGGCGGACAAGTACGCTAGGGTCGAAGAATCGCGGAGAGTTGCCCGCGCTGAGCAGGCAAAGAAGAGGGAGCCCAAAGTTCCCGACAGGCACCATCCCGCCCGGTGACCAAGTCCGCCTCGCCGCCAGAGAGTCCCTCCGCTGCCGCCAAGGAATCGCTCCCGAAGCCCTCCCAGGCGATTTGACCACTACACTCCGCTGACCGTGCCCCGGGCATAAATCCTCATGGAGATAGAGCGCCAGCTCCCACGGCCAGTGCCTCTCCGGGGGAACCCAACCCGAAGAGATCCTACCAAGTACTGCCACTATCATAGGGAGCACGGTCACAATACTGAAGAATGTTGGCAGCTAAAAAATGAAATTGAAAGGCTGATCCAATGGGGCGACTGAACCAGTTCAGGAGGGCGCCCGAGCCACAACAACAAGGAGGTGACCGCCAGCCCGAACTTCAACAACCTCCTCCTCCACCGAATCCGCCTGTGATCGGCCGCATTAATATGATTGAAGAGGCCGCGGATCAAGCCCCAAGGGCGACAGTGATAGATCGGCGCCAAAGAAGGCGTGGACGGCGAGCTCTCCTTCTCTGATGATGATCTCCTAGGGATACAGTTTCCCCATGAAGACGCACTAGTTGTATCCCTAACTTGAATAACTATGATGTAAGCCGAATCCTAGTTGATAGTGAAAGTTCGGTAAATGTTTTGTACCTCGGTGTGTTTGCCAGGATGAAATTACTCATGGAAAACCTTCGAGCCGTGGATTCCACCTTGATGGGATTCACAGGCGACGTCGTCGTCCCGGAAGGGGTCGTCACCCTGACGGTCCGCGCGGGAACCTGGCCCCTTGTGACCATTGTCCAGACAGACTTCCTAGTAACCGACCTCAGATCTTCATACAACGCAATATTCGGCAGGCCCGGTCTAATGTCCCTCAAGGCAGTCATCTCCATCCCGCATCTATCCATAAAGTTTCCCACCGAGCTAGGAGTTGAAGTTGTTCGGGGAAGTCAGGCCATGGCTCGGCAGTGCTTTGTTACAAGCCTTCAGTCTAGAATGCCAGAAGTTGATGGGCTAGATGCTCGCGAGGACTTCGCCGAACAGAGGGGAGAACCGGCAGAAGAATTGGAGGAGGTGCCATTGGATGAGGCTCGTCCCGACCGAACTATAAAGATCGGGTCGCTGCTCAAAGGAGAGTCTCGGCGCAAATTGATTAGGTTCCTCCGAGGTAACGCTGACATCTTCGCCTGGTCTGCCTCCGACATGCCAGGGATCAGCCCCGAAGTTCTCATCCATCATCTCAATGTTGACGAGATGCACAGGCCCATCAAGCAGAAAAAGAGAAGCTTCGCTCCGGAGCGACAAAAGGCCATTGAAGAAGAAGTAGACAAACTCATCAAGGCTAATTTCGTCCGGGAGGTAAATTACCCGAGCTGGCTATCAAATGTCGTTATGGTGAAGAAGTCGAACGGCAAATGGAGAATCTGCATCGACTTCACTGACCTCAACAAAGCCTGCCCGAAGGACAGCTTCCCCCTCCCTCAGATCGACCAGCTCGTGGACGCCACCTCAGGCCACCAGATGCTGTCATTCATGGACGTCTATTTAGGCTACAATCAGATCCAAATGGCCCCTGAAGATGAAGAAAAGACCGCCTTCATAACCGACCGAGGTACTTACTGTTACCGCGTTATGCCTTTTGGTCTTAAAAATGCAGGTGCTACCTACCAGAGGCTAGTCAACAAAGTATTCAAGGAGCAAATCGGCCGGAATATGGAGGTGTACGTGGATGACATGCTGGTCAAAAGCAAGGAGGCACCACAGCATGTCGAGGACCTCACAGAGAGCTTTGCCACGCTGCGCAAGTACAGGATGAGACTCAACCCGACCAAGTGTGCCTTCGGTGTTAACTCCGGGAAGTTTCTCGGCTTCATGGTCTCCCAGCGAGGTATCGAAGCCAACCCCCAGAAGATTCAAGCTCTCCAACAAATGGCGCCCCCGGCATCTATCAAAGAGGTCCAGCGCCTAACCAGAAGAATAGCGGCCCTGAACCGCTTCGTGGCGCGGTCGGCCGAAAGATGTCTCCCCTTCTTCAAAACTCTCCGATCGGCCAAAAATTTCCAGTGGACCCCGAATGCCAAAGGTCATTTCAAGATCTCAAGAAGTACCTTGGCTCGCCCCCACTCCTCAGTAGTCCGTCCCCAGGGGAGACCCTATTCTTGTACCTGGCTGTTTCGGAAGGTGCGGTTTGCTCGGTGCTGATCAAAGAAGAAGGCAAAGTCCAAAAGCCGATCTACTATGTCAGCCGGCTACTCCGCGATGCGGAGACAAGGTACAGCAGAATTGAAAAGATGGTGTTGGCCTTAATCACCTCAGTTTGGAAGCTGCGGCCGTACTTCCAAGCACATTCCGTGACGGTCCTGACCGACCAACCCATCAAGGCGGTGATCCATCGTCCCGAGACGTCGGGAGAATGACCAAGTGGGCCGTCGAGCTAAGTGAGCATGACATACATTTCAGCCTCGTCCAGCCATCAAAGCCCAGGTGCTTGCCGACTTCCTCCTCGAGTGTACCATCCCAGAGGACGGTTCTACCCCAGACTCCTCCGAAGAACCAAAAGCTGGAGCCCGGTGGCTCCTCCATGTCGACGGGTCATCTAATGCCCATCGCTCCGGTGCGGGTCTGGTTCTCACCAGTCCGGAGGGGATAACCTTCGAATATGGCATCCGATTCTCCTTCCCAGCCTCCAACAACGAAGCCGAGTACGAAGCCCTGTTAGCCGGCCTCCGAATCGCCCGCAATCTAAAGGTGGAGAAACTCATGCCTTCACCGACTCTCAGCTGGTGGCCGGTCATGTGCGAGGAGAGTTTGAAGCCTGGGAGCCAAACATGATTCGATATCTCCAGGAGGTGCGGAGTCTCCTTCCCCATTTTATTGAATTTGAAATCATTCAGATTCCCAGATCCAAGAATGCCCGTGCCGATCTACTCTCTCGATTGGCGACCACGGAGTCGATGGATGCCGAACAAAAGTTCCACTGGAGACTCTGGAAAGCCCAGCATCGCGGAAGCCGACCGAATAATGCAAGTTGAAGCCGAACCATCATGGTTCGACCCCATCCTCAAATATCTCAGAGAAGGATCGCTTCCGTTCGACCGAAGGGAGGCTAGAAAGCTGAAGCTGCAGGCCACTCACTACGTGTTGATCGACAACCAGCTTTACAAACGGTCTTTTTCTATGCCGCTGCTCAGATGCCTTCGCCCATCCGAAGCAGATTATGCTCTACGCGAGGTGCATGAGGGGATTGCGGCAACCATCTGGGAGCCGGTCCCTATGTCACAAGGTGCTGCGACAAGGCTACTACTGGCCGACCATGCAAAAGGATGCGGACGATTTAGTCCGAGCCTGCGACCCCTGCCAGAGGCACTCAAGCATCCAAAGGCTCCCTTCTGCCGAGCTAGTTTCCATATCCTCCGCTTGGCCCTTTGCCAAATGGGGGATGGACATCCTCGGCCCATTCCCGCTTGCCACAGACAGCGGAAATTTCTATTTGTCGCCATCGACTACTTCACCAAATGGGTCGAAGCGGAAGCGGTTGCACAAATCACCGAGGCACGGGCCAGAGATTTTGTGTGGAGATCCATCATCTGCCGGTTCGGCCTCCCGCATACCATAATCACCGACAACGGTAAGCAGTTTGACAACTCTAAGTTTCGCCAGTTCTGTGAGGAGCATGGAATCCGCCACCACCTCACTTCGGTCGGGCACCCACAAGCCAATGGAGCGGCCGAAGTGACCAACAGGACCCTCCTTCAGGAATCAAAGCTCGCCTCTCCAGAGCCCAAGGCAGGTGGGCGGAGGAGCTGCACCATGTCTTATGGGCCTACCGCACCACCCCGAGAATCCCGACAGGTGAAACCCCATTCCGAATGGCTTTCGGTACAGAGGCCGTCATCCCTGTGGAAATAGGCCTCCCATCGTTGCGGGTGAAAGCTACTCAGAGGAAGCTAGCAACGAACAGCTCCGCACCAACCTCGACCTGGTAGAGGAGATCAGAGAGAAGGCCCGGATTAGAATGGCCGCTTATCAACAAAGAGTAGCCCGTTATCACGCCTCCAGAGTCAAAGGGAAAGCCTTCCTGCCCGGCGACCTTGTCCTCCGAAAGGCTCTGTTTCCAAACCGCTGGAACAAGGAAAGCTGGCGCCAAACTGGGAGGGCCCGTACCAAGTAACGGAGATCGTTGGACCAGGAACCTACAAGCTACAGGATTTGGATGGGAAATCCATTCCCCGGACGTGGAATTCGGACAATCTCCGAAAATATTATCAATAGGGTACATCCTCTCCAAGTTTATTTTTATATGCCTCATTATATCTTCCTGTCGGCACATTTTTTCAATGCAAATCATTATGCACTGCATTGCCAAAAGTTGCAAAAAGAAATAGATGCTGCTTACCCATCCTCGGCACGACCGAGCTCCTTGTCTGGACAGGAATTCTTCGAACCTTGGCAGGGCCAAGTAAAAATTCTCCGAACCTCGGCTGGGCCGAGCAACAAATTCTCCGAACCTTGGCAGGCCAAGTAAAAATTCTCCGAACCTCGGCTGGGCCGAGCAACAAATTCTCCAACCTTGGCAGGGCCAAGTAAAAATTCTTCGAACCTCGGCTGGGCCGAGCAACAAATTCTCCGAACCTTGGCAGGGCCAAGTAAAAATTCTCCGAACCTCGGCTGGGCCGAGCAACAAATTCTTCGAACCTTGGCAGGGCCAAGTAAAAATTCTCCGAACCTCGGCTGGGCCGAGCAACAAATTCTCCGAACCTTGGCAGGGCCAAGTAAAAATTCTCCGAACCTCGGCTGGGCCGAACAAAAAATTCTCCGAACCTTGGCAGGGCCAAGTAAAAATTCTCCGAACCTCGGCTGGGCCGAGCAACAAATTCTCCGAACCTTGGCAGGGCCAAGTAAAAATTCTCCGAACCTCGGCTGGGCGAGCAACAAATTCTCCGAACCTTGGCAGGGCCAAGTAAAATATTCTTCAAACCTCGGCTGGGCCGAGCAACAAATTCTTCGAACCTTGGCAGGGCCAAGTAAAAATTCTCCGAACCTCGGCTGGGCCGAGCAACAAATTCTCCGAACCTTGGCAGGGCCAAGTAAAATATTCTCCGAACCTCGGCTGAGCCGAGCTAAATTCTCCGAACCTTGGCAGGGCCAAGTAAAACGTTCTTCGAATCTCAGCAAGGCCGAGTAAAAATTCTTCAGGTTAAGACACCGCTGGAAACCGAAATACGTTGGCCCCAATTAAGGCCTAGGGACTTCCAAATAGTCCCCAAAACTTCCGCCGGTTTAGAAAGAAGCACGCTGAGCAAAAACCGTCGACGCGCACTAAGAAGGCGCCTCCGCGAACCCCTTAAAGGGTTCAATAAGCCCCGCATAATCGGCCAAAAGCCCCGAGCAGAGCCAAGGAATTCCCCTCTGCTACTAAATCTTTGGGTAAACGCCCCTATAACCCGTCAAACAAAGCGTCTATCTCGATGCGTGAACCAGTGGAGCCACGCCGACTCCCCAACTATTATGCGACTGGCATGTTTAAAGCTAAAAACTCTTGAAAAAAGAAGGTTACCCAAACAAAGCCTTTTTTCATTGATCAGGAAAAAGGGAGTACAAAAAGAGACAAGAAAAAAAAACAGAAAGCAAAGTAACGGAGGCCCTAATCAGGGGTCGGAGTCGCTCCCAGAGGCCAGCAGATCCTCCAGGCGCTCGGTGAGGTCAGCAACCTGCTGACGAAGTGATGCGATCTCCTCCCTCTGCCGGTCTGCACCCGGCGCAAGGCCTCCGCCTCCTTAGTGGACATCCACATACTCCTCGACGACCCTTACGAGCTGCTGTTGGCTCGCAAGGGTCGACGCCAGACCCAACCCGTCGACAGTGATTGTGGTACGCCCCTCGGCGGGTGTAACAAACCGTTGAGTGATGCACGTAACTCTTCGAGGATCGCCCTTGGGAAGCCATGGTCCGATACTATTTCAAGATCTGAACCGAGGATGACTAAGACCACACCCCTCGGTCATATTTATACTTGCCAGGCTGGTATCTCGATCGAACGTACCGCAGCAACCGACCTACGAGAACTTGCCACGTGTCATCGCTTTATTGCCTGCGGAATCCGAAGGGTCATGCCCCATCCCGAGAGAGATCGGTAAGCACATACGGATTATTCGGGAAACCCCCTGAACAGGACATTTTCCGATCTGCCGGCCCCCCAATAAATGCTCCCAGCACTTCCCCAAGCTCCTTTTTTGGGAAGCGCGAAGGGAAGAGATCCAGCGTCCGGCCAGTGACTTGTCCCCTCGGAAGGATAACGTCATAAATAAAGAAGCGTGACAACATACCGCTCGTTTCGCTCCGACGCCCCTCGCCGGGCATCGTAGAGACCTTACGCTGCGGCTCATGGTGGCAGCTAAGTCGTTTCCGAGCTCTGAATCTCCGAACCTTGGCAAGGCCAAGTAAAACTTCTCCGAACCTCGGCTGGGCCGAGCTACAAGTTCTCCGAACCTTGGCAAGGCCAAGTAAAACTTCTCCGAACCTCGGCTGGGCCGAGCTACAAGTTCTCCGAACCTTGGCAGGGCCAAGTAAAATTCTTCGAACCTCTGGGCCGAGCTACAATTCTCCGAACCTTGGAGAAGCCAAGCGCTAATTCGCTGAACTTCGGGGCCGACCCGTGAACATTCGAACTCCGGTAAGGACAAAAAAATACCGAGCTTCGAACCGAAGTAAGGAACGTGTTCCGCCGAGCGATCTCCAAACCGCCGCTTGCGAACCTCGACTAGTTCGGATAGCGCGGGATCTTCGCCTAAGAACGAGCGAGGCACCCATACCCAACAACAAAATAAACTTGGCACAGAAGAGGTAGAGATTGAGAAACAAAACAGAACTCTTTATTTCATTGCCAATCAAGATCGGTTACAAATGCCTTAGAGGCGTTACAAGAGCATTGAAATGCATAAAATAAAGACGAATACAAAACTCGGCAACTGCTCCAAAGCAGACCTGGGCAACCGTGGTGCTCCGGCATCCGATCGCCGAACCAGATAAGCGCATCCAGTCAGCTCGAGCTGATAATAGCCGGGCGACATGGACCAATAGTTGCGGCCAGCTTCGGTCAATAATGATATCTCGGTGACCCAACCGAGATATCTGGGTGGCCATCCCAGACCACCCAATCGAGGGACCCCCCGGCGAGCAGGTAGGAAGCCAGCGGACCCTGGCGTCGGAACGCTCTCCCAAACCGAGTGTGCGCCGCCCTACCTGCCTTGGCTCAAGGACAAGGTGTCGGCGGGCGGCACGCTTTCACCCCCTCCCCATGTGGCAAAAGATTCCCCAGGCAGGCGAGCCCAGGAATCCAAATCAGGGAGGAGGCGAAATTCACACAAACCATGGGAAGCCCGCGTGCACTCCCTACCATGCGTCTCCGAAGGGGAACCACAAAGGTCACACTGGAAGAGTGTATGCGCTCTCCGTGTGATCTCTGCGCCCTCTATGTGCGCTCTCCATATGATCTCCGGGACTCATCCCCTAAGGGCGAGCCATCCTTCGGCAGCTCCTTCATCGCCCCAACTATCCGGAGGCAAAAAGCTTGCAAGAGAAAAGCTCAGTCCTCCCACTCGCAGCAGCAAAAAACGAGCATGATGAAAGCTCTAGTGGAAAAGAAACTTTTGGGGATGACCTAACACTACCCCACTTTCCCTTTTTATAGGCCAAAATGACCGGGAATAATCACCAAGGCTATAAGCCCGAGATTCAAACACCTGGGCCATACCTCCACGTGGCCTCCCAGGATGAAAGCGGCGCCCTGTTGCGCGCCGAGCCCACCGCCTGAACTATGACGCATGCGAAGATTTCCTCTTGATCCCGAATCGCGATCATTAAATGCAGAGGATCGTCCACTGGCATACGGAAACTGGCAGGATCAGGGGATCGTCCTACGAAAATAATGTCCTCCAATGGTAAACGGCTGCGTGCGCCGTACGTCAAAACGGCCCACATGGGAAAAAGCACCTTCCGGAAAGCACCCAGCTTTTCCCCCACAGTGCCGTATCATCAATTTTGGTGAAATAAAAACCGATTTGACTGCAGAGTGGCGCTGGCAGAATAACAAAACAAGCACGAGGGCTACGTAAGCTACTTTCATTTAACAAAAATGAAATGACCAAAGGAAGCGAAAAATACTTCGGCAACCAATACGTCGGCCCTAGCCGACCTATACCTAGCCGATCTAAGCCGACCTACCGACCTAACCTATTGTCGGCCCTAGCCGACCTATTTTGTCGGCCCTAGCCGACCTACGTCGGCCCTAGCCGACCTACTTGCTGTCGGCCCTAGCCGACCTACTTGCTCGTCGGCCCTAGCCGACCTATCGTCGGCCCTAGCCGACCTACTTTGTTCGTCGGCCCTAGCCGACCTAAGCCCTAGCCCATCTATTCCGTCTATCGGCCCAAGCCGCCAATCGGTCTTAACCAGCCGGTTTCATTTCTCGAGTTTTAATTAAGACTCAAACCGGCCAGATCGTCTATCGGTTCGCCGATCAAGGCTATCATCCCGCCTTGGGCCAAGCCAATGCATCCCTCAATCCGGAACAAAAATGACCAAAGAACATCAACGAGCCATAAGTCGCTCGATTGAGGCAAGATTGGGCGGCAACAGGGCCATACAAAGAAAAACACTTAAATAAAAATAGAGGTTTCATTCATTAAGAAACGAGTCAGACTTTCAAAAAGCAAAATACAGGGGTGGCTCCTAAGGGCCAGGAACCACGTCAGTTTGGAGGAGCCTTCGTTACATCCGCAGAGGTGTGACTAGATTCGCCTTTCTCCAATACCTTTGCCCCTTCAGCGGCAGTTTGCGATCGTTCCTCAGAAGCTGCGGCTTCGCTGGGACCGGGGCGGCACCAGGATCGGTATCGGAGACGTCGACATATTCATCCTCTTCTTCTCCTTCGGACTCACCGTCATCAGGAGCTTCAGTATCCAGAAAAGAGAGATCCCATTCTGGATGCTCACTGGATATCTTATCTTTACATTCTTCCATCCCAAGTTGGAAGGCGTCAACGCCGATAGCGTCCTGCTTCCCCTTGAGTATGGCGAGCTGCATCTTAGCCTCAGCAGCCTGCTTCTCAGCCTCCGCAACTTGAGCCCGCAAATAATGTTTTGCTCCTCGAACTCGCCGGCCCGCGTCTCGAGTTCTGAGCTCTTATTGCGGTTGGACACGAGCTCACCTTGGAGAGCCCGATTCTCCAACTCTAACTTCGCCATCTGAAAAAAAAAAAAAGTCAGTCGGCATCACAAGAGACCAGTAGAAGAAGCTAAAAAGGGGGGGAAATGAGATCGTACCTCCTCCTCGTCTGGCCAACCTCTTGGTCAGCTCCTCAGCCTCACCCCTGGCTCTTGTCTGTCAGCCCCGATCAGCTCAACTCTCTCCTGCAGATTATTGATCCTTAACTGTTTGGCTCCGACCTCCTCCCGGGCTTGGGATAACTCGTTACTCACCCGAGCTATCGTCCCTTGGTGCCATTTAGCGCCCTCCCTCAAGTGAGCAATTTCGCCATCGCGCCGCTTCAACTTCTCCTCCACTTCGCCGAGCATTCTGGTCAAGCGTTTTCTTTCGTCGGCAGCTTCCCTTCCCAGCCGACCCAAACTTTCACTATGTTCCCGCCGCATCGCCGCCACCTCCGCGGAATGTTTCGACTCAATTCTAGCCAGCTCCAAGCACGCGTTTTCGTTCTTCGCCAGGAGTTCCTGCAACTCCTCCACTCTACGCTTTTGCTTGGACACTTCGGCCAGGGCGACCTGGTGTGCCGCCCTTATCCCCTTCAAACTTCTATCACTAATAGCCATAAGTTTCTCGAACTTCTCAGACACCTTCAGTCGCGATTGGAGCTCGGCGTTGTCTCTCCTGGCCTGAATGCTGGCCCCCGTCGCCAAACTCAAACGCCAGCATATCGCCCGAGAAAGCAAAACACTCTGCAGGTAAAAAGTGAATAAATGAGGGTTAAATCAGCCAGAATGTATCCACTACCCAGGAATGGCAACTCACCGCGAGGCATAGGCCCGAGTCATCCTCATCAGGGTCGTATTGTCGATATCGGGAAGGAGATGGACACTTTCAGCCACGCCTTGCTGCCCGAACGCAGCATCAACCAACTCCAAATCTGCAAACTTGTCCGCCGAAGGATCTGCACCCGGATACAAGGCCGACCTCATTAAGGCGGAAAATGCCTCCTCAACACCAGCGCTCGAGCTACTGGGTTGACCGTCCCGCCTGAAGGACCAACCTGGGCGACCTCCGTCTGAGAGGCCTCCAACCTCCCAGCCTCTTCTATCAAGGCCCTAGCTTGGACTTCTTCAGATAATTCGGCTAGCCCAAGCGCCAGCCTCCCCAAAATCTTTTTCGAGGGAGCCCCCATTGCGGACTCCCACCTTGCTGCGCCCCTTCTTCCGACGCACCTTTCCGGTCACCACCATCTGCATCTCCTCCACAGGCTCCCCCGAGGCCCTGGCCTATTTCTTGCGCCTCCCCTGCAGGCTCCGCCGAAGCCTCTATCTGGCCCGCTTCTTGAACTACCGCGAGCGACCCGGCTTCACTGCTACCAGACTCCCCTGCAGAGAGACCAAGAGGGAGCTCTCCCTGAACCTCCTCGGCTGCAGCTGTCCCCTCTCCCTCTCCTGTTGGAGCCAATGGTGGTCCCGCGGAGACGGAGGCCCCTCAGAAACGACCGCTTCCCAGATCCGTCGCCGGTTCCTCTTTCATAGGGGACGCGGTCAGACGAACCAACGGAGCCTCGTCTGAACTATCCGATATCTCCAACACTAGTGGGCAAGGGATCATAACTGTTCTCCCTGGATCCTCCTTCCGCCCCGGCGCTCCTGTCGTGACCGCTCCGGCGTCCGGCGGGCTTCTTGCGGAGGTATGAGCCCTTTTCTCAGGCCTACCACTGTCTGCGCCGCTGCTCTCCCCTGGGCGCTTTCCTCTCTTCCTCTTGGCGAGGCTCGACAAAGCCGACCTCTTGGCTGAAAGAATGAAACACACACGATCAGATCCAAACACATTCATCGAGAAAACACATAGCGAAGAAAAGGTAAAAGGGAGGACTCACCTTGCGGGTCCTGGGAGCTGAGCCCGGCTGCGAAAAGGGCTCCCTCCGATAACAGGTCGTTGGCCGAAAACACTTGGCCATTGCGAAGGACGTCCAAATCCCTCTCCTCCTGCGCTGACAAAATTGGATGCGTTTCCGCATCCCTAACAAAGTTCCCCATTTCCGAGGGAAGTCGGAACCAATGTTCCCTCTGCGATAACAAACCGGCTCTTCCATCCCTTTATAGAGGACGGCTTATCCACAATAACGTTGAAGGACCTCCGGGGTCCAATGTAGGGCCACTCTGATTTCCTCCCAGGTATCAGATGGTAGCAAGCGCGGAAAAGGGGAAGAGTGGCGACAATTTGAATTTGTGGCACATTGAAATAAATCCGATGATGCTTCGCCAACTGTTTGGGGCCACCATCGCCGGGCAGATGTTATATGAGTCATGATTTCCTTCACCAAGGGATGGAGAGGAAAACAAAAACCTGCCTTCAAGCTGTCTTCATAAACGAAGACCCCAGACTCCAGATCTCGCGAGACCCTATCTCCAGACTCCGGCGCCCGCAGAACGACATCTGAGGGCATGCCATACCACTGATGAATCCTTCCCAAATCCTCAGCGACGATCTCTGAAGCCACGTCGTCGGGACTCATCGTCATCTTAACTGAGAAAAACTCCAGGCAAAACAACGGGTGTTGCAAAGGGCGAAAGGCGAAACTCTTCAAAAACAAAACGAAAGGATGCTGCAAACATGCATATATATAGTGCGGCTATCGCTTTGCTTCCCCGCTAAGGAAGCCACCTTGAGAAGACGGGGCATCCCGCCCGAGGCGTCCGGAACCACCTCGACAAACGCCGGATCGATCGGGATTCGCGACGTGGCGTATTCCCAACCGTCACTCGTGGGGGAGCCTTAACCCCGAAGGCACGATGACCCTGTCGCATTAATTAGGGCATCATTGCAAGAGCTGTCTAAACCAAACTGTCCCATCCGGAGCGTGCCACCTGGACTTATACTCCCTATGCCCGAACCTACGCTTCGAACTAGGGAGTGGAGGGCATGTGTTGGGGGTAAAATCGTCATTGCATCAATACCCGTGCGAGGAGGCTAAGACCAACCTCTTCCGTAGCTCGGCCTCTCCCGAGCTCCCATAGCTCGGATTCCCCCGAGCTTTCGTAGCTCGTCTCTCCCGAGCTCCCATAGCTCAGCTTCCCCGAGCTTCTGTAGCTCGCCTCTCCCGGGCTCCCATAGCTCGGCCTCTCCCGAGCTCCCTAGCTCGGCCTTTCTCGAGCTTCTGTAGCTCGCCTCTCCCGGGCTCCCATAGCTCGGCTTTCCCGAGCTTCCGTAGCTCGGCCTTTCTCGAGCTTCTGTAGCTCGCCTCTCCCGGGCTCCCATAGCTCGGCTTCCCTCGAGCTCCCGTAGCTCGGCCTCTCTCGAGCTCTCGTAGCTCAGCCTTCCCGGGCCTCCGTAGCTCGGCCTCCCCGGGCTCCCGTGGCTCGGCCTTCCTGGGCTTCCATAGCTCGGCTCTCCCGAATTTCTAGTAGTTCGTTTCCTCCGAACCTCCATGACCCGGCTTTGCTGAACGACCCACGATCCAATACCCACCTCCGCGGAACCTGACGCGGGAACCTCAGCCTACTGTAACGGCACCCTAGGCAAGGAATCATGCTGAGAAGTGGCCTAGAACCTATCAAGGCCGCCGAAGACCTACACATCTACCAGATCTCAAGCCATCAAGGAGCTCTCCCAACCGTCGATCCCCTAACGGACAAGATACGGATCCCAACAGCCCCGCAACGGCCTGATTCGATCCACTCCCGTATCCTAACAACATCCGAACCTTCAGAAGGCGCTCAAGATTCAGGTGACAGTTATAAATGGGACACTCCCAGATTCCCTCAGGTACGCCCACTTGCGCGCTTACACCCCTACTCTTATTCTCCTGCTCTCGCCGGCAGCTCGTCGGTGCTCTTGCCCTCTAGAGCTCACGATTGGCCGCCCCCAGAGAGGTCTCCCGGAGAGATCCACCTCTCATTTTTTGGTTGATCGCCGATTTCTCCCACTGACTTGAGCGTCGGAGGGTCTTCCGCGGAGGGCCACCCCCAACGCCTCTCGCGCGAGGACTTGTGTGCAGGTCCGCCCACTGGAGATCGACTGCGCTCGAGTCGGAGGACGGATCCCGACGGCAACAGATTGGAGCTAGAGGAAGGGTCATCGTCATCTTAACTGAGAAAAACTCTAGGCAAAACAACGGGTGTTGCAAAGGGCGAAAGGCGAAACTCCTCAAAAACAAAACGAAAGGATGCTGGAAACATGCATATATATAGTGCGGCTATCGCTTTGCTTCCCCGCTAAGGAAGCCGCCTTGAGAAGACGGGGCATCCCGCCCGAGGTGTCCAGAACCACCTGACAAACGCTGGATCGATCGGGATTCGCGACGTGGCGTATTCCCAACCGTCACTCATGGGGGAGCCTTAACCCCGAAGGCACGATGACCCTGTCGCATTAATTAGGGCATCATTGCAAGAGCTGTCTAAACCAAACTGTCCCATCCGGAGCGTGCCACCTGGACTTATACTCCCTATGCCCGAACCTACGCTTCGAAATAGGGAGTGGAGGGCATGTGTTGAGGGGTAAAATCGTATTGCATCAATACCCATGCGAGGAGGCTAAGACCAACCTCTTCCGTAGCTCGGCCTCTCCCGAGCTCCCATAGCTCGGATTCCCCCGAGCTTTCGTAGCTCGTCTCTCCCGAGCTCCCATAGCTCAGCTTCCCCGAGCTTCTGTAGCTCGCCTCTCCCGGGCTCCCATAGCTCGGCCTCTCCCGAGCTCCCGTAGCTCGGCCTTTCTCGAGCTTCTGTAGCTCGCCTCTCCCGGGCTCCCATAGCTCGGCTTTCCCCGAGCTTCCGTAGCTCGGTCTTTCTCGAGCTTCTGTAGCTCGCCTCTCTCGGGCTCCTATAGCTCGGCTTCCTCGAGCTCCCGTAGCTGGCCTCTCTCGAGCTCTCGTAGCTCAGCCTTCCCGGGCCTCCGTAGCTCGGCCTCCCCGGGCTCCCGTGGCTCGGCCTTCCTGGGCTTCCATAGCTCGGCTCTCCCGAATTTCCTGTAGTTCGTTTCCTCTGAACCTCCATGACCCGGCTTCGCTGAACGACCCACGATCCAATACCCACCTCCGCGGAACCTGACGTGGGAGAACCTCAGCCTACTGTAACGGTACCCTAGGAAAGGAATCATGCTGAGAAGTGGCTAGAACCTATCAAGGCCGCCAGAGACCTACACATCTACCAGATCTCAAGCCATCAAGGAGCTCTCCCAACCGTCGATCCCCTAACGGACAATATATGGATCCCAACAGCCCCGCAACGGCCTGATTCGATCCACTCCCGTATCCTAACAAGATCCGAACCTTCCAGAAGGCGCTCAAGATCCAGGTGACAGTTATAAATGGGACACTCCCAGATTCCCTTAGGTACGCCCACTTGCGCGCTTACACCCCCACTCTTATTCTTCCGCTCTCGCCGGCAGCTCGTCGGTGCTCTGGCCCTCTAGAGCTCACGATTGGCCGCCCCCAGAGAGGTCTCTCGGAGAGATCCACCTCTCTATTTTCTGGTTGATCGCCGATTTCCTTCCACTAACTTGAGCGTCGGAGGGTCTTCCGCGGAGAGCCACCCCCAACGCCTCTCGCGCGAGGACTTGTGTGCAGGTCCGCCCACTGAAGATCGACTGCGCCCGAGTCGGAGGATGATCCCAGCGGCAACAAAGATGTATATCTCATGTTGAACCCACCTACCAATTTTCTTACAAAGGAGCACATGATCTTGCCATGGAGTGACCAGAATTTAGAAACATGGCAACCCACCGTTCCCATTCCACTAATTAACAGCTCCATCCATCAGTACCATTTCAACATGCTCCTTATCTCAAATAATATTTAAATATAAATATCCGTGATTAAATAAAGAAGACAAGGCTGGCTGGTCAACTTTCGAACTGTGAGATACAAGGCAATTTAATCAAAATGTTTAATTAAATATGCTTGACCCTTGATCAACCTCTGCAAAATTGCCTAAACCAAATCTTTGCTACCCATCCTCAGTGGCCAAATTTAAGAATTGAACGAATTCATATGGAGCTTTGAGTTATTATGCAATAGAATACAGAAAAATTCAAGGACAAACCATCAACACACTCATACTTAGCTGTATCAGAAAATCCAACACACTATCTCATAGCAACTAACATTTTCAAGCAACATACCTTGAGTCAAATTCGATGACTAGCTCAATCAGAGGACCGACCGACGCTCCTTCAAAGAAAGAAGCAGCAGCCATCAGAAGGCCAAATCTCTTTCTCTGTTCCAATAACAATAAACAACAGTCATTAAAATCCACCTATAGATTGGGAAAACTGTAAATCGAAAAATGGCCAAAGAGGGCTATATATTCATACTTCCTCATATGGGGGTGAAGAGAATAACCATGCGATGCTTATGAAGCATCCAAGCATTGTCAAGAAGCCACCAATGTTCCACAAAATGTGCATGAATTCAACAACAAAATATTAAAGAGGAAAAGAACATAAAGCAAATAACCAATCTCCACATAACCTACCTCATAATCAAGAAGCAACACAATAATTCATAAAAGAAACAACCATGTTCAAGAAGAATTTCAGAAATTTATGAACAAAACTTGAAGAGAATAAGAAATTAAAAACAAAATGCAAAAATTGGATCGATAAACTCCTCCACAATCCCTCCGCAAGCCACTATAAAAATCAAGCCAATGGAGAGGAACCACACACAAATCATCAGAAATACGAAAAATTCTAAGAAATTAGACGAGAAAACCATAATGAAAAACGACCAAGAATAGGGACTTTTTATATCCTCTTATTATATATTAGAGCTCGTCATCTTCCATATTGAATCTTACAACATTGATTAACTTATGTGATGTATATATTTAATTTGGAAAATTAATATTTAATGATTGCATAGAACAATTCAAGGCACATGCATGGCTTTGATCATTGAACATTCATTGTTTAATACATTTTGATCATACACATTTTACATTTATTCATGTTCACCTTTTATGTGGTCATGAAAGCCTCATTTATTCCCAATAAACCTTTCATGTGATCATGAAGGTCACATGTACTCTCAACTGTAGCTGCTTGTTGAATGGTGAGATATGGTAAGACATAACTTGGCATGACATCAAGTCATAGCCTCAAATGAAGCCCCGAAGCGACCAATGTTATCATGGTAATGCGGCATGCCGTAGTCTCAAACCAAGTCCTGATAGAAAGGTAAGAGCGATGGTAAAAGGTGGAAGGAGAGGCAAAATACAACTTCTTGAGAGGGATATCTTGTAGAGCCTGGTGTGGTACTCCAAAGCTTAAATCTTAGGGTGAGGTTTATAGGTTCCACATGTTTAAGGCCCAGGTTGTTGGGTCTTGAGGGGGGCTAGTCTATCATTGGGCTGGGTTTGGGCCCAAGGTGTGGGCTGTCCAAGAAAGTTTTTTAGGGTTTATTATCCATATAATAAGGCACCGGTTCATATGTGGTGCTGGTTTTATTTTGGTGGCCGTCATGGGACGGGGTTGATATAATCATGTAACGATGATGATTATAGATGAATGAAAGAAATTCTTTTCTCCCAAGAACGAGCTATCTCTCTTATTTCCTCTCTTATACACGTTTTCCTCTCTTTCTCACACATAGATACCCTAGATTTCTAGGTTTTATTGCTGCCATCTCTGTCCTAGCCATCTTCTTGGAACCGCCTCTCTCAAAGAAGGAGAAGGAGGAAACCCTAGCAGTACCTTCTTCTTGGGCAGCATCTCTTGATTTTCTGGATCAGATCTGAAGGTTCATGTGAGGAAGAAGAGAGGCCACGACCCTCTCTTACAATCTTGGGGCGCAAGAAACCAAAGAAAATCCTAGTTGCTAATCAATCCGGGAAGATTACCAAGATCAAGATCCAAAATTCTGCTGCAGAATTTCAGCAGGGATATCATCTCGCTTCCGCATCTCCACACGACTTGGGCTGGTGAATGCGTGCTATGCTCCAAGGGTAGAAAGAGGACGATCCACTCTTCATTTGGTATCAGAGCCTTGGTGATTTGGTGGAGAAAAGATTGGATCTTAGGCGTTTCTTGGTAAGATATCAAACCAGAAATTTCTGCAGCAAGTTTAATTTTCTATTTTTGTTGTGTGCATTGTTTCTTGTTGGATATGGCATCTAGTAGCTTTAAATTCGATTTTAAAAAGTATGATGGCAAGGAAAACTTCACCCTATGGCAGCAAAGGGTGAAGGATTTATTGGTACAGCAAAGGATTTATAAGGTCTTGGTGAAACAAAGACCGGATAATGTAAGTCGTGAGGATTGGAGGAGTTAGAGGAGATTGCATTTAGCACAATCAGGATGTGCTTGGCTGATCAAGTCTTGCCGGAGATTTGCACAGACCACGGCAAGGGGGCTCTGGGAAACTTTAGAGAACACTTACATGGGAAAGAGCATGACAAACAAGTTGTGGTTGAAGAAACAGTTGTACAGCTTGAGAATGCCTGAGGGAGGAGATCTTGTGGCCCATATTCAGAAATTCAATCAGGTGTGCTCAGAGGTGATGAGCCTTGATGTGAAGATTGATGAAGAAGACAAGACCCTCATCTTGTTGTGTTCGCTACCCAGTTCCTATGATGGTCTGATTACAACCTTGGTGTATGGGAAAGAGACCCTGAATTATGAAGAGGTTGTGGGGGTGCTGAGATCAAACCAGCAAAGAGAAAAGATCCGCATGGGAAACTCTAACACAGAGGTACTTGCTGTGTATGAGAGGCAAGGAAGACCCTGGGAAAAGGTTAGAGGCAAGTCAAAGGCAGATCTAAGTCTCGGGGCAAGCAGAAAGCATGGAAGTGTTACAAGTGTCATCAGATTGGTCACCTGAAGAGAAATTGCCCACTTCTGAAGAATGAGAAGGGGAAGGGCATTTCCAAGGGAGGTTCAGCCAGCAATGGTGGTGCAAATTCATCTGAAGACAATGAAGATGATGTACTGGTAGTTTCAGATGGGACCAAGAAGTGCGATAGTTGTTGGACACTTGACTCAGCATGTTCTCACCATTATACTTCGCATAGGGAGTGGTTTGCAACTTATGAAGAATCTGATGGAGGGAGTGTATGCCTTGGTGATAATCATCCTTGTAAGGTTGCTGGAGTTGGAAGCATAAGGGTGAGGATGTATGATGGGGTTATAAGGACTTTGACCAATGTCAAACATGTCCCGGAGTTGAAGAAGAATCTAATTTCTTTGGGCTACCTGGAGAAGCATGGGTATGCTTTTGGAAGCCAGCCGGGGAGTGGATGTTTGAGGATAACCAAGGGTGCATTAGTGGTGATGAAAGGGAGAAGGTTGGAAAATAATCTCTATCAGATGGAAGGCTCAGTGGTCATAGATGGTGCAGAGGTGCTAGCAGCGGCACAGGAGGAACAGTTGGTCTATAAACTGTGGCACTATCGAATGGAACACATGAGTGATAAAGGGCTTATAGAACTCAGCAAAAGAGGTCTGATTCCAGCACTTAAGAAGGATGACAATGACATCTGTGAGCCCTGTATTTATGGCAAACAACATAGGGTGAGATTTGCCAGCAGTTCCAAGCAGAGTGAAAGTATTCTGGAACTAGTTCACTCAGATGTATGGGGACCGGCCCCTGTGTCAGCCAGAGGTGGGGCTAAGTATTTTTTGACCTTCATTGATGACTACTCCAGGAAGGTATGGGTATATCTGATAAGAGAAAAATCAGAGGTATTTGCCCGGTTTAAAGCTTGGAGAGTTGGTGTTGAAAAGAGACAGGAAAACCAGTGAAGTGTTTGAGATCTGACAATGGAGGGGAGTATACAAGCAATGAATTCAGAAGCTACTGTGAGGAAAATGGGATCCAACGCCATTACACAATGAGGATGACTCCCCAGCAGAATGGTGTGGCAGAGAGGATGAATCGTACATTGACAGAGAAGGCTAGGAGTTTGAGGCTGCAGGCATCACTGCCCAAGGTCTTTTGGGGTGATGCAATTATGTTCTCTGGTTTTCTTGTTAACAGGTCCCCTAATAGAAAACTTGATGGAGGCATTCCAGAGGAGATCTGGAGTGGGAAGAAGGTGGAGCTTGGACACCTAAGGATTTTTGGTTGCCCAGCCTATGCACATGTGGAGGCAACTGAAAGGAGCAAGCTGGACCCAAAATCACAAAGGCTGATCTTCATCGGGTATCCATAGGGAGTTAAAGGCTATTTGCTATGGAGTTCAGATTCACAGAAGTGTATCATCAGTAGAGACATTATTTTTGATGAGAAGAGCATCTTGAAGAGGTCAGAGATTGCAGATGGAGCTGAAAAGGCTGAACAGGACAGCAGTGGACAGCATTGGCTGACAGGTGATGTACCTTCTACTTCTACTTCAAAACGTGCTTCTTTTGAGGTGGAGTTTGGTATGAATGTTCCAATACATATAAAGGATCAGCCAGAGAGCCATCAATCCAGAAAGAGGTGCAGGTGGAGTCACACACTTCAGCTTTGAGAGATGATCAAAGGGGTGTGGCACTACACAAGGCAAAGCGTACCATCATCAAACCTGCTCGGTATCACATTGATGACATGATTTCCTATGCTCTAATCACTGCAAATGAAGATCCAGAGACCTTCCAAGAAGCCATGGAAAGTTCAGAAAGAGACTCATGGATGCAGGCCATGATGGAGGAGATGGAGTCCCTGGAAAAGAACAAGACATGGCAGCTAGTGGATCTACCTAGAGATGCTCGGGCCATTGGTTCAAAATGGGTGTTCACAAAGAAGGAGGCACCTTCAGAGCAAGGTGGAGTCAGATACAAAGCAAGGCTTGTTGCTAAGGGGTTCTCACAGAGAGAGGGAGTAGACTACATAGAGGTATTCTCTCCAGTGGTACGTCATGCTTCAATTCGTGTGTTGTTATCACTTGTAGCACAACATGGTATGGAGTTGCAGCAGATGGACGTGAAGACGGCTTTCTTACATGGGAGTCTAGAGGAGAGGATATACATGAAGCAACCAGAGGGTTTCAAGGAATCTGGATTGGAAGAAAAAGTGTGTCTACTAAAAAATCGCTCTATGGTTTGAAGCAGTCACCCCGTCAGTGGTACAAAAGGTTTGACACTTTTATTTTGGGCCTTGGATTTTTTAGATGTGAACATGATACTTGTGTCTATGTGAAAAATGTGGATGAGGATGATGCACTGTATCTCCTTCTGTATGTGGATGATATGCTCATTGCCAGCAGGAGTGTTGAAGCAGTGAATGGACTGAAATATACATTATCAACAGAATTTGAAATGAAGGATTTGGGGTCAGCTAGGAAGATACTTGGGATGAAATTTACAGAGATAGGACCAAGAAAATTCTACACTTGTCATTGGGTGGATATATTCAGAAGGTGTTGGAGAGGTTTGGGATGGATAAGGCCAAACCAGTTGGAACACCTTTGGCTAGTCACATGTCTCTTTCTAAGTTACAGAACCCCCAGACAGATGAGGAGAAAGAGTACATGGAGAGAGTTCCATATGCCAGTGCCGTGGGCAGCATTATATATGCTATGGTGTGTTGCAGACCTGACATAGCATATGCAGTGAGCCAGGTGAGCAGATTCAAGGCGAACCCAGGGAAGGAGCACTGGAAGGCACTCAAGTGGATTTTGAGGTACCTTCAAGGAACTCGTGGACTTGGTCTAATTTTTGGGCAGCAAGAAAGACCTAAGGAGAAATCTAATATCCCAAGTAAATCATTAGGTCCATTGGAAGGGTTTGTGGATGCAAATTTTGCAGGTGATCTGGATACAAGAAGGTCTACCACAGGGTATGTGTTCAGCATGTATGGTGGATTAATTTCTTGGAGATCAATCCTTCAATCTATTACAGCTTTGTCTACAATAGAAGCTGAGTATATAGGGATTACAAAAGCTGCCAAGGAGGCTCTTTGGTTGAAGAGACTCATCATGAAAATGGAGGTGAAGCAGGGTACAGTATTGCTATACAGTGATAGTCAGAGTGCCCTGCAGTTGGCTCAGAACCCAATCTATCATGCACGCACAAAGCATATAGATGTGAGGTATCACAGAATCAGAGAATTGATGGAAGAAGGTGAAGTGGAGCTGGTAAAAGTTCATACAAAGAAGAACCAGGCAGATGCACTTACGAAGACTCTTCCACGGGATAGCTTTCTCTCATGTGTGACACTGATGGGTTGAGGGAATGTGCAGATTTTTCAGCAGCTTTGAAGCACCAAGGTGGAGATTGTAGAGCTGGTGTGGTACTCCAAAGCTTAAATCCTAGGGTGGAGGTTTATAGGCTCCATATGTTTAAGGCCCAGGTTGTTGGGTCTTGAGGGGGCTAGTCTATCATTAGGCTGGGTTTGGGCCCAAGGTGTGGACTGGTCCAAAGAGTTTTTTAGGGTTTATTATCCATATAATAAGGCACCGGTTCATATGTGGTGCTGGTTTTATTTTGGTAGCCGTCATGGAACGGGGTTGATATAATCATGTAACGATGATGATTATAGATGAATGAAAGAAACTCTTTTCTCCCAAGAACGAGCTATCTCTCTTCTTTCCTCTCTTATACACGTTTTTCTCTCTTTCTAACACATAGATGCCCTAGATTTCTAGGGTTTTATTGCTGCCATCTCTGCCCTAACCATCTTTTTGGAACCGCCTCTCTCAAAGAAGGAGAAGGAGGAAACCCTAGCAGCACCTTTTTCTTAGGTAGCGTCTCTTGATTTTCTGGATCAGATCTGAAGGTTCACGTGAGGAAGAAGAGAGGCCATGACTCTCTCTTACAATCTTGGGGCGCAAGAAACCAAAGAAAATCCTAGTTGCTAATCAATTCGGGAAGATTACCAAGATCAAGATCCAAAATTCTGCTGTAAAATTTCAGCAAGGATATCATCTCGCTTCCGCATCTTCACACGATTTGGGGCTGGTCGAATGCGTGCTATGCTCCAAGGGTAGAAAGAGAACGATCCACTCTTCATATCTTTAGATCGTAGCTACGGGTTATAGTTATTCCATCCATCTCTATTCCCTTTTTATTCCCTCTAAAATGATATAGCAGTTGTGGATTAGAAATGTTCTATTTTTGAAAAGCCATACAGTTGGCTGAATAAGTGCACGTATGTTAGAAAGTAAACAAAGCATGAAGGTAGAATACTTATTTATTTAGAATAGTTTTTGAATGGTTGTCCAAAGTTCTTGATGATGTTGGTATAAGAATTGAACTTCTTTTATTTTTAGGCTTTTGTGAGGCAGTCTGGTGGATTCCAATTTGATAATAAAAATAATCTGTGTTCTTAATTTGTTGCTTACAAGATAGGGTCACTTGTTATGCAATCAAACAAGCTATAAATCAATTGCATTTTTTTATTAAATCATAAATTTTTTTTATGTAAATCAATGAGAACGATTCGATTAGTTCTTATACTATATATAACCATTTGAATCTGAATTGTTCTATGGCTCATATTTCAAAGTATATCTTTTAACCTAAGGGAAATTTTTTTTTATTTTTTTCTCTTAAATAAAATATTAATTAAATAATGATAGACTGAAAATGAAAGTCCTTTTCTAGCATTCGTTCTCTATTGCATTGGTGGAAAATAAAATAGTATCTGATTCCTTAATATCAAGAAATGATTATATATATATATATATATATATAGAGAGAGAGAGAGAGAGAGAGAGAGAAGGTATATCCATAAAGATTTCAGAGTTGCTATAATATTTTTTTTAAAATCTTAGAAATACATGATTATATGAAAAAAAAAATAATTAAATTTAAATTTGATTTTATATATATATATATATATATATATATATATATATATATATATATATATATATATATATATATATATACCACAGTTGGCTTGGGCTTTGTAATTTGTATGCTTGCCATTAGTTGTTGAAGCCGTCAATGGCTTGGCTGGCAAGCGCACATGCCTTGTCAAGGACCTTGACTGGAGTGGGAGCCACGGCAGTTCCATGCGAGCATGCCATACGTCATTCATGCTGATCCAAACGTCTTTGGTTTGCATCGGTCCGCGTATCGGCCGGCCAATCCTTCCAATGACCATGATCATGATGATGTTGATGATGATGCGATAAAAAAATCTCACCATCATCATATTTCATAATAAAGAAAATTAACATTGTAGGCAGCATTATAGAACTTGAGAAGCGATTAAGAGTACAACGCATAATCAATATAAAGTTAATTCTATGATTGACTGAATAGATAGTTATAATCATGTTTCAATTAATCTTTTGCTTCATGGCATCTGATTTACTTTTTGAAATGTTCATACAATGTTTATCTAATCATTTTGGATTTTGAATGTGGAAGCAGAAAAATACCTATTGTATTTAAATAAATTTTGTTGTCCGATCTATCAGGATTGATTCATACTAGACTATGATCATCCGTATATACCAAAAAAAAAAAAAAAGCCAAGTATACATCAATAGGTTCTTAATTATACCTTTTAAAATCTTATAAAGTCTATGTGTTATGGTTCAAATTTATTTATAGTGATTTATGATTTTGTCAAAAGAAGAGGAAAGAAAAATATTCTTTAAAATTTTTTCCCTTCTCAAGCGCCTTTTTAGTTTTATTAATTTTTTTTTTGCTTATCTTCGGTATTTTTATTCAATTATTAATTTTTTATAATATATATATAATAAAAATTGTTTTAATAAAAAATTCTTAAAAAGGTGGTACTTAAAAGATGAATAATGATGATATAGATACGCTGACAAAAATGATAGACGGTGATAACCATCATGATGATGTTGATGATGGATGGCGACATAGTGGTAGTAGTTATGAGATTGATGATGCAAAAGAATGATGATGAATAATATAAGTTGGTATCATCGGGGATGATAGTGAAAGAACGGTGATGATTATAAAGGCAACAAAAATTTATATATTTAAAAAAATTAAGTTGAAATATAAAAATTCATTTCTTATATTTCAAAAGAAGATCTTTTTAAAAGCATTACCTTTTTTTTTTCGCAGGGGACACCAGGTCACGTACGCCACCGCCCAACTCCGTGGCGCTTTTCCTTTTCAACGACTATGTATGCGACTTGACGACTATGCGAGACCGGTGGCCAATTTATGAGACTCTTTTATTATCGGTTTTTTTTTTGTCCTTTGCTGCGGAGATTGAAGCTGTTGTCGCTTCTTGTCTCATCGATCGCAAAACGTGAGACGGACTGCAGTTGTGGATCAGAATTGCACTATTTTTCTACAGCATCATCACTTATTCCGTAATCAAATAAAGCCGTAAATCAATTATTATCAAAAAGAAAAAGTTAAACCACGTTTGGTTTGTCCTTCGTCCGATACCTCGGCCGGCAAGCACTTGCCTTCTCACGGACGTTGAATGGAGGAGCCACGCCAATTTCATCCACAAAATGCCATGCGTCGCTTATGCTGACACAAATGTCCATGGTTGCATCATTCGCCCTACCCTACGATTAAATGGTGCTAGGAGTTCGCTTTCGAGGGGCCAAAGTTCAAACAAAGAATTGAAATATAATGATGCATGACAAAAAATCCCATCATCACCATTCTAATTGGGTAATAAAAAAAATTATTAACTTAGTAGACAGCATTAATTATAGAACTCGAGAGTGAGTGACCAGGAGTACTTTTTAAATCTTGTCATTCTCGTCAAAAACAAGAATCCCAATGAAAATCCAATTAATCACAAGTTCATATGTAATATCCAATGATGTACAGGAGTGGTGGGTCAAATTTACTTTATAACGTTCCATGATTTTATTTAGACAACTGGTGAGAAAAGTATGATTCGATTGTTTTTAGGGGCCAAGAAATAATGTAGGAAATTTTTTCTATTTTTCATCTCTAATTTTTCTCTTTATTTTCAAATCTTTTTATTTAAAAAATTAAAAAAATTATTTTTTATTTTAAAAGTTAAATATATTATAGACCATGAAAAATTATTGATGATGAAAGTGTGATAGTAATGATATGGAGAGAGGATAATGATAGGGATCGAGTGGTATAAGTATGGTACAAAGATAATGGATGGTGAAGGTATGAGGCGATGGTAATGATGGATGGTGGTAAAGGTAACGACAATAACAGTGAATGATGAAAGTATTTCGATGGATAATGAAGGAGGATGGCGATGATGGTGGATGGCATAAATATGAAAGTAGTAGTGGTGGTTAGTGAAGGTATAGTAATGGTAGTGCTGGTAGTAGCGAAGAATGATGAATGCAATGAATATATGGTGATAATGGCAATACAGGGAATGAAGAGAGTGGTACTGGCTGTGATTGTGGCACCAATGGTGAATAACGGAAATATGATGGTGGTCCTAATGGTGGCATGATCGGCTGTTAATTTTAGGTCATGGAGATTGTAAGGGTACAATAGCAAGTCATATAGACATGGTCATATAAGTAATGGATAGTGTTACTGCCAAATCACTTGCGACGGACGTCGGGTGAACTGAGATTTTCACAGGCCTTTGAGAATACAGAGGGGTCACCATCTGCCGTCTTCCTTCGAGAGCCTGCAAAAAGTCCGGACCTGGTGGTTCCGGCGGGGACCCTCCGACGCCCAAGTCAGCGGGTTGTAGAACAGGAATGTTTATGAGTAAAGCTTGAAAAGAGAAGCCAGTTCCCTGCTTGAGCTGGGGTCCTCTTCTTATACCTCTCTGGGGGTCACGTTTACCTCTCCTTCTTAGAACCGTCGAATCTCCTTCGCTGGGATGAGGTCCCCCGAACGACAAGTGGGTGAGCCGTTGCTGAATGGGTGCCGTGTATGCCGGTAACCGCGGGGCGCACTAGTACCTGCCCGTGATTTCAGCGAGCAAATACACGGTAACGGATGTCTCAAATCTTGGGGTCCGTTACCTGAAGTGGGTTTCGGTGTACTTTGGAAAACAAGGCACCAAGTTAGTTAGAGCCGGAGCTAGAGACCAGAGCTGTAGGCCGGAGCCGAAGGCTGGAGCCGACGCTGGAGGCCGAAGCCAAAGGCCGGAGCCGAGGCTGGAGCCGACGCTGGAGGCCGGAGCCAAAGGCCGAAGCCGGAGGCTGGAGCGACGCTAGAGGCCAAAGCCAAAGGCCGGAGCCGGAAGCCGGAGCCAACGCTGGAGGCTGTAGCCAAAGCTGGAGGCCATAGCCAAAGGCCGGAGCCGGAGGCCGGAGCCAGAGGCTGGGCCGACGCTGGAGGTCGGAGCCGGAGGCTGGAGCCAACGCTGGAGGCCGTAGCCAAAGGCCGGAGCCAAGGGCCGGAGCCGGAGGCCGGAGCCAGAGGCTGGGCCGACGCTGGAGGTCGGAGCCGGAGGCTGGAGCCAACGCTGGAGGTCGTAGCCAAAGGCCGGAGCCAAGGGCCGGAGCCAGAGGCCAGAGCCAGAAGCTGGGCTGACGCTGGAGGTCGGAGCCAAGGTCAGAGCCGGAGGCTGGAGCCAACGCTGGAGGCTGGAGCCAAAGGCCGGAGCCAAGGGCCGAGGCCGGAGGCTGGGGCCAACGCTGGAGGCCGTAGCCAAGGGCGGAGACATGAATTCCAACATCCCAAAAATGAGCTATCACATCATTGATTCGAAAATTGTGCAGGATGTTATGACGCGCCCAGAGGAGACGATCAGCCGTATCAGATGCCCCCCCCCCTGAGATGGGTGGGCGCACAGTCACCAGCGAAAGGGGTGTTAATATCCACCAGGCGGCTGATCTCCGTGCTATTATTTCGTCCGCTCAGGCTGTTGGGATTGGAAAAGATTTTTGTCGGGCGAGGAGTTGTAAAAAGATGAGCATCATCATTGCGGTAAGGACACCGCCACCTTTTTCATTGGTGTGTTTTTCGCGTTTCTTGCACCGATGGGCTACCAAAACGGCTTCCAGTGGAAAACAGGCACATGGCCAGATCTGACAACCGTGGGACGATTTGAAATGGGGTTATAAAAGGGAAAGATCGTCCTTATCCTCCAGTTCCCACCTTCTCTTACGTTACAACCGCCTACCTTGAATCCGCAAGCGTCCGTCTACCTCCTATTTCTGTTCCCCTTCTCGTGCTCCTTTAGTCTCGGTTCGAGCTTTCCAGGTTAGTTCCCATGGCTTCTTCGCCTTCCTGTTCTATTTTCGATTCCAGGGGTCGTTCCCCCATTCCTTCGCAACCTTCTGCTTCCTTACCGAGTCATTGGACCACCCCGTCTTCTGACCACACTTCGTGGAACGGCGGCGGTCGGTTGGACACCCCGTAACCGGAGGTCGATCGGCCGTCGGACGAACATCCCACCGACGCCGTTCGGCAGCCGCTGGTCCCTCCAGCGTTGTCAAGGAGTCCCCCGAGTGGACTGCCTCTACTATGTCCGCTCAAGACATAGTGAACCTAGGAGCCAGATATAACTTCCCACCAAACCTACATCTGTCCTACCCTGCTCCTAATGACAAGGTAACCTCTTTCCGTCCCGGAAGGGTTGCCTTGTACGGAGCCTTCTTTAAGGCAGGACTTCGGTTACCCATTCACCCTTTCATCCTCAACCTTCTAGATAGATATTCTTTAACACCTTCCCAATTAGTCCCTAATTCCATCCGAACCATCGTTGGCTTTCTGATTCTCTGTCATCTGTAAGGTATAGAGGCTACCATCTCCTTATTCCGTAGTTTCTATACCCTCCGCAAGCAAGCGGGTTGGTGGTCCTTCACCCCTAGACCCACTAGGATCCTCAAGTTGTATCTTCCCACCTCTATCAAAGGGTGGAAAGATAAGTTCTTCTTTGCCAATGTCGAGGGGGTGAGCGGAAGCTGGGGAACACCAAATACTGACGCCAATAGGGATTCTTCCATTCTCCCGAGGACCGAATGTCATTTGGGCAGCTTCTAACTGCGATATTCCTCGGTGTAATCAGCTTCTGACCGACGAAAACCTCCGCCTCGCCGGCCTTATTCCATCAGTGGTGAGCATTTGATTACTCACCTCTTTCCCCTCTTCTTCTGTTTCTTGCATTTTTTTTATAACTCCTTTCTGTTCTTTGATATAGGGATGACGCCATCACTTCGTGAGATCAGGCAAGCTGCTACCAGGAAGAGGAAGGCAAAGGGGAATGGGGCCCCCCCGAGAGGAGGGCCATCGCCAAGATTCCCAGGAGGGCCGACGCTGGAAAGGCCGACGCCGGAGGGGCTGAGACTACGGAGCCCTTGCGCAGGCATGAGGCGGTGGGAGCCCAAGCCGACGAGCCCATAAAGAACGCGCGATAAGGGCCGAGGCCAGCGATGAAGTTGGTCGGAGCAAGGCGGGGGGGAACGATTTGCCTTCACCAGTACCGGCTCCCTTCGGTTATTCTACTCGATCCCTCTCCGGAGCGAGTTGCAAAAGCACATCGCCCCCATCCGAAGCCATCGAAACGGAGCCGGCCCACTCAACTACAAGACCGACTCCAGCAGCTGTCATACCTCCCAAAGGGGCAACAGCCGAGGTGCCTCCCCCAGCAAAGGTGCCGGAGGTGGCAGAGTCGGAGGTGGAGACCTCCCACGCGGCCCCCACATCAGCGGAAGGGAGGGGCGTCGATCCTTCCTTCCAATCGATTTTGGTGAACTACAGTCATTGGGCCGAGCGAGCACTGAACGAGGCATCCGTGTCCGAGGTGCAGGAGTTTCTCTGATACCAGGGGAGGGCTACCTTCTTCGAGAGGCGTATGTGGCACACCTTTGGGTAAGCTTTGCTCTATCATCAACCTGTTTCATCATCGTTTTATTTTTTTTTTTTGACTATTTTCTTTGTCTAATCTAGACACTTTATCCAGGCGTTGAATTCGATATTTCTATGAGGGACATTTGGGCCATGGGCGATGCTGCTCTCGATCAATCACTGGAGGAGATGCGAGCACTCAGGGCTAGGGCAGAGAGGGCAGAAATGGCTTTGGAGGACACCCGAGCAGAGACTGCTCTGGTGCTTAAGGGCGAAGCCGAAGCCCTCCGGCTAAGAGCCGAGAAAGCAGAAGAGGCGTTGGAAATCGCCCAATGCCAGCAGCCAATGACTAGATAATGCTCAGGTGGCCGAAGAAAAACAAAGGATAGCGGAGGAGAAATTGGAGGTGGCGGAGTCGGAAGTGTATATGTTGAAGAACAAATTACACTCCACCATTGAAATAGGGGTGGCTGAAGAGAGGGCCGAGAACGCAGAGGAGATCGCCCGTCAGTCCGATACCAAGATCGCCGATTTGAAGATGGCGGTGATCGAAGTTGAGAAGAAGGCCGCCGAGGCCGAGAGAAAGGCTACGAAGGCCGAGGAGAAGGTTGCGAAAGCTGAGCAGAGAGCCTCCGAGGTGGAGAAGAGAGCCACAGAGGCCGTAGAGAACTTCAGGAAGTCTAGCGCCTTTAGTAGAGAATTGGCCGAATCGACGGCTTTTGCATACGAGGGCGGCTTCCAGGACTGCAATGAAAAGATCCAAAAACTCTACGATCTCGAGAGGATTGAGGGGCTGGAGCCAGATGAAGTCCCCGAAGATAACTTAGCTCCAAGTGATCCTTAGTCTCTTTCACTTCGATTGTAATGCTTCAAGTCCGATTTAAATCGGCGATTTTGTAAATTTTGGCTATTAATGAATCTTTTGATCCGTAACGCTTGTATCTTGGATCATAATTGGGTCTACTAGTGTGTGAATTGGCGCGAACCAAAACATATGGCCGAAAAATTATAACACGATTTCTTTTTGAGGGACATTAGAAAATCGATTAGAGAACTGATGCAGGATCAGTCTCAGTTGCAGACACGAAGGTCAGAACAATACATAGTGTAGGACTACGTCTGTGCCGACGCAAAGTCGTTAAAGGCCAACACGAGGTTGAATAGGATGCCGACGTGAAGCCGAGCATTGAGTTCCAATGCGGAGCCGGACTTTAAGTGCCGACGCGGAGCCGGGCTTAGATGCCGATGCGGAGCCGTGCTCAGGTGCCGACGCAGAGTCGGGCTTAAGTTCCGGTGCGAAGCCGGGTTTTGAGTGCCAGCGCAGAGCCGGGTTTTGAGTGCTGATGCGAAGCCGGGCTTTAAGTGCCGATGCGGAGCTGAGCCTTAAGTGCCGACGCGGAGCCAGCCTTAAGCTGGGCTTTAAGTGCCGACGCGGAGCCAGGCTTTAAATGCCGATGCGGAGCCGGCTTTAAGTGCCGATGCGGAGCCGGGCTTTAAGTGCCTATGCGGAGCCGGGCTTTAAGTGCCGACGCGGAGCCGGCTTTAAGTGCCGACGTGGAGCCGGGCTTTAAGTGCCGATGCGGAGCCGGGCTTTAAGTGCCGACGCGGAGCCGGGCTTTAGTGAAGTATGATAACTCGAAAATGAAGCAATGAGAATACTTTGGATAAACCTTTAGCAAGCAAGTTCGAATTGATGGAGCTTTAGCACATTACTAATAGTACCGTCGCAGATTGTCTGCATTCCAAGTGCGGGGGAGAGGTTTCCCGTCTAGCCCCTCAGCTTTGTATGCCCCATGATGAAGCACTTCCGTGACACGATATGGTCCCTCCCATTTTGGTGCTAGCATACCTCCTTTCATTGGCTTTGATATTTCAGCTCGTCGCAGGACGAGGTCTCTAAGGTGGAATGTCTTGGACCGTACTTGAGCATTGTAGTATCTGGCCGCTCGCTGACGGAAAGCCGCCATGCAGAGTCGCGCTTGGTCTCACAATTCTTCACTAGGTCCAGATCGGCCCGCAGCTGACTTGGGTTGCTCTCTTCGTGGTATAACTCTATCCGGGGACTGGGGACACCTACCTCCACCGGAATGACGACCTCCATCCCAAAAACCAGGCTGAAAGGGGTTTCCCCAGTGGGGGCTTGTGTCATCATGTGGTAGGCCCACAATACACTGGGAAGCTCTTCCACCCAACGTCCTTTACAGCCATCTAGGCGGGCCCTGAGTCCTTGGAGGATAATGCGATTGGTCACTTCGGCTGCACCATTGGTCTGGGGATGCCCCACAGAGGTGAATCGTTGATGAATGCCTAGCCCAGTGCAGAATTCCCGAAAGGCCATATTGTCAAACTGTCGACCATTATCAGTAACGAGGGTGTGTGGCAGCCCGAATCGGCACACAAAGACTTCCAGAAGAAGGATCTTACTTTGCCCTCGGTGATCTTGGCGAGAGCCTCGGGTTCGATCCACTTGGTGAAATGGTCGATGGCTACTAACAAGAATTTGCATTGTCCAGAGGCTGGAGGGAATGGTCCTAGGATGTCCATACCCCACTGGGCAAAGGGCCAAGGTGCAGTCAAGGGGGTCAGCTTGGATGTCGGTTGGTATTGGATATTAGCATGGCGCTGGCAACTATCACACCTCTTGACAAGCTCGGATGCATCCTCCTTCATGTCAGCCAGTAATATCCCTGCCGCAAGGCTTTGTACGCCAGAGCTCTGCCCCTCAGATGACTTCCACATATGCCTTCATGTATTTCCTGCAGGATATAATTGGCTTCTGTAGGGCCAACGCACCTGAGAACTAGGTATGAGAACGACCTTCGATAGAGTTTTCCTTCCATTATAAAAAACTTCGGGGTTCGTCTTTTAAGTTGCTTGGCCTCGGCAGGGTCTTCAGGGAGGGTATCATCGGTTAGGTACTGGATATAAGCATCCATCCAGGAAGGCTCCTGCTCGACTGGTAGGGCTTCTCTTGTTACTTCGATACTCGGGGTTTCCAGGTGCTCTATATAAGATCTTCCCAACATCCCATCTGCTGAGGTGGCAAGATGGGACAAGGCGTCTGCTCTAGCATTTTCTCCTCGAGGAATATAGCCAACATTGAAATAAGTTAAGAAAGAAGCTTGCGACTGCACCATACTCAAGTAGCGGGTCATGATGGGATCCCTTGCTTCATACTCCCCTGTGATTTGGCTAGCGACCAACTGGGAGTCAATGAATGCTCTAAGACGCTTCACCCCGAGCTCTCGGGCTAGTCTTATCCCAGATAGTAGGGCTTCATATTCTGCCTGATTATTGGTGGCTGGAAAGAGGAAGCGGAGTGCACACTCAGTTACAACTCCATCCGAGTTGGTCAGGATGAGGCCCGCTCCGCTCCCTTGAGAATTTGATGCCCCGTCTACATGAAGGATCCATTCATCATCCCTGGTTCCGGGAATCGAAGGGTTTACAGAGGCCTCTTCGGGTTGCTCCCCACCCCAGGTACATTCGACCAAAAAATCCGCCAGGACCTGGGATTTCATGGCTAATCGGGGGTGGAAAGATATATCAAATTCCCCCAGCTTGAGCGCCCACTTCGCCAATCGGACCGAAGTGTCCGGACGAGCAAGGATCATCTTTAGAGGCTGGTCCGTGACCACTACGATCGGATGGGCTTGAAAATATGGTCGGAGGCGCTGGGCAGACACGATTAATGCGAAGATAATCTTCTCAATCTTTAAGTACCTGGTCTCCGCATCATGGAGTACCTTGCTTGTGTAGTACATCGGCTTTTGTGCGCCATTGGTGTCCATGCAGACCAGCACGAAACTAATAGCCTCGGGAGAAGCCGCGAGGTATAGAAAGTTCTTCTCCACCCGTCGGCTTGGACAGCAGTGGCGGGGTGGATAGGAATTCCTTCAACCCCTTGAAGGCCTTCTGACACTCTTTCGTCCATTTAAATCCATTGGCCCTGCGGAGCGCCTTGAAGAAAGGCAGGCACCTCTCAAGGACTTGGACAGAAAATGGCTCAAGGCCGCTACCCTCCCTGTCAGGCGCTGTACTTCCTTCTTGTTGGTGGGAGACCTCATATCCAAAATGGCTTGAACTTTATCAGGATTTGCTTCGATTCCTCGCGGGTTACCATGAAACCCAAGAACTTTTCGGCTGTTACCCCAAAGGCACATTTGCATGGGTTCAGCCTCATCTGGTATCGGCGAAGGTTGTCGAAGGTCTCCGTTAGGTCGGCAATATGGCTGGTGGCGTGGACACTTTTTATCAGCATGTCGTCCACGTACACCTCCATGTTGCGTCCTATCTGGTCTTCGAAGACTTTGTTCATTAGCCTGTGGTAAGTGGCCCCCGCGTTTTTTAGCCCGAATGACATTACCTTGTAGCAGTACAACCCCTTCTCAATTATGAAGGAGGTAGCTTCTTCATCCATCGGGTTCATCCTGATTTGGTTGTTCCCGGAGAAGGCATCCATGAAACTAAGGGTCTCATGGCTGGATGTGGCGTCCATCAGTTGATCAATCCGAGGCAAAGGGAAACTATCCTTGGGGCATGCTTTGTTGAGGTCGGTGAAGTCTACGCACATCCTCCAGCTTCCATTAGTCTTACGGACCATCACAATATTGGCTAACCATTCGGGGTAATGAACCTCCCGAATGTGGCCTGCGGCCACCAGTTTACGGATTTCCTCATCGATAGCTCTCTGTCGGTCTGGAGCAAAGCTCCTTCTCTTCTGTCGGACTGGCCGACACTCTGGCCTGAGGTTGAGCCGATGGGTGATCACCTCCTCAGGGACGCCTGGCATGTCTGATGACGACCATGCAAAGATGTCAGCGTTGGCATGCAGGAAGGTGAGGAGTCGATTGCGCGCCTCTTCCGGAAGCAGCGCTCCAACCTGGATGGTCCTTATCGGGTCCTCCCCCAAGGGGAGGGTTAGGAGGTGCTCGGTTGGCTCTCCCCTCCTTCCCAACTCTCGGGGGTAAAGCAGCTCAAAGGTTTTGCCGACGCGGCCTCCAGTGGACTGGGAGATAAGTGGCAGCAAAGCGGTGGCGGGCTTTGCTCTCCCTTCATTTCTTTGACTCCTTCGTCGGTGGGGAACCTTACCAACAATCTCTTGGTGGAGATGACGACATCCAGCAAATTCAAGCCCGGCCTTCCCAAGATAGCGTTGTAAGCCAACGAGACCCAGACCACCAGGAAATTTATGACTACCGTACTTTGACGCGAAGGAGTCCCTACCGTGATAGGGAGGGCGATCTCTCCTTCAACACTTACTGAGTCCCTAGTAAAACCCATTAAAGGCGTGGTGACGAGTCGAAGGGAAGAATTTGACAGGTTCATTCGAACAAAGGCCTCGTAGCTCAAAACATCCACCGAACTTCCACTATCAACTAAAATTCTTTTTATATGGTGTTTGGCTATGGTCATGGACACGACGATGTTGTCGTCATGCTTATTAACTACCCCTTCTAAATCCTTTCCAAAGAAAGGAATTACAGAGTCTATCCCCTCTCGCTGTCTTTTCGAGCTGCCACTTGCTCCCCAGGAAATCATAACTATGGTTTTTTCCATAGGGGCATTGTCGACATCTGTCGGAGGTGCCGAAGGTGCCGATGAACTCGGAGCGGGAAGGTTTCCCCTTCGAACGAACTTGCCCAAGTGACCTGCTGGACAAGCTCTTCAATGGCCTTCTTCAAGTGGCGGCAGTCCTCAGTATCATGACCGTAGTCTCGGTGGTACCGGCAGTAAAGCTCCTTGCTATGGGGGTCCCTGACTTCATGGGAGGTGGACGTCAAAAATAGGGCTCCTCCTCTATTTCTAGTAGAATATGAGATATCGGGGCCAAGAGGTGGGTGAACTGCTCCTTGGGAACGAGCATCTGGGGCCGGTGGTCTGAGCGGTGGGGAAGCTCAGGCTTCCGGGACCGTGCTCCGGTAGGCTCTGTGGATGTCGATTTCTTGTTGGAGCTCTTATCAGCTTCCCTCCTGGAAGAGTCCGCTTCGTCGGTGCAAATGTACTTTTGCGCCCGGCTTAGAAGCTCAGCGTAAGAGCTTGGAGGCTTCTTATCTAGGGAATAGGCGAACCTAGAAGGGTAAAGTCCTCGCTTTAATGCCAAAGTGGCTACGGAATCATCCAAATTATACACCTCCAGCGCCGCCTCTTGAACCGAGCAACGAAGTCCTTTAGGGTCTCACCACTCCTTTGCTGAATAGCGAATAAGCTATCGGCCACTTATGGGATCTTCCGGCACGCGTCAAAGTGGGCTAGGAACGATTGCTCGAGCTGTCGGAAGGAATTGATGCTGCACGGTGGCAGGCGAGAATACCATGCTCGTGCCGCATTACGAAGGGTGGCAGGAAAGGCGACGCATAGGAGGGAGTTTGTCGCTCCCTGGACCTGCATGAGAACCTTGTAGCTCTTCAGGTGGTCCAAAGGGTCCGTCGTGCCGTCATATGGGTCCAACTGGGGGAGGCAAAACGGGGGGGACCGGTTCCTCCATAATGCGTCAGGAGAGTGGGGGACGGTGATCATAGTCTGTCCGTGAAGGTTGGTGATCCGATGACTAAGCTCCTCCAACCGCTGATGATACTCATCGAGCCGTTGTTCGGCCCGACGGGTGGTCTTCCCATTGGTGTCGTCTTTAGAGGAGTCAGAGGATGAAGCCGGTGAAGACCTTCAGTGCAAGGAGTGCACCCGTCTTGGCTCCTTCTCACCCGACCGTCGGTGGGAACGATCATAATGATGGGAGAGAGACCGCCGTCGCTTTGAAGTCTCCCGGTGATGAGGTTCGGGAGGCGAGTGATGGGAGGTCTCAGGTGGAGTCCCGCCTTGATGAGATTGAATTGTTCCATGCCCCTTTCGCAAAGCGAAAGGGGGCTGAGGTGCAGCGGCAAAGCAGTGTTCCTGCAATCCCCGCACCACCATCATCAGGTCTTGTACTTGATGAGCCAGAACCTCAAGCTGGTCAGGTTGGCTCATTTGTGCAGGAGGCGGAACATGGAGGTTGGCCTCCAATTGCTCAGCCCGTGGAAGGCTTTCCGCAGCCTGGCTGGTGGAAGCTTCCTGGGCTCGCGTTGTCACCATCGTCTTCCTTGCATAATCAATGGGGTCACAGGGAGAACTTTCGCCCTCCACGTGTGTGTGGTGCCCCCCTTCCTGGCGCGCCAATCTGTTGTTATCAAATCACTTGCGACGGACGTCGGGTGAACTGAGATCTTCACAGGCCTTTGAGAATACAGAGGGGTCACCGTCTGCCGTCTTCCTTCGAGAGCCTGCAAAAAGTCCCGGACCGGTGGTTCCGGTGGGGACCCTCCGATGCCCAAGTCAGTGGGTTGTAGAACAGGAATGTTTATGAGTAAAGCTTGAAAAGAGAAGCCAGTCCCCCTGCATTGAGCTGGGGTCCTCTTCTTATACCTCTATGGGGGGTCACGTTTACCTCTCCTTCTTAGAACCGTCGAATCTCCTTCGCTGGGATGAGGTCCCCCGAACGGCAAGTGGGTGAGCCGTTGCTGAATGGGTGCCGTGTATGCTGGTAACCGCGGGGCGCACTAGTACCTGCCTATGATTTTAGCGAGCGAAATACACGGTAACGGATGTCTCAAATCTCAGGGTCCGTTACCTGAAGTGGGTTTCGGTGTACTTTGGAAAACAAGGCACCAAGTTAGTTAGAGCCAGAGCTAGAGACCAGAGCCATAGGCCGGAGCCGACGCTGGAGGCCGAAGCCAAAGGCCGGAGCCGGAGCCGGAGGCTGGAGCCGACGCTGGAGGCCGGAGCCAAAGGCCGGAGCCGGAGGCTGGAGCCGACACTGGAGGCCGAAGCCAAAGGTCGGAGCCGGAGGCCGGAGCCAACGCTGAAGGCTGTAGCCAAAGCTGGAGGCCGTAGCTAAAGGTCAGAGCCGGAGGCCGGAGCCAACGCTGAAGGCCGTAGCCAAAGCTGGAGGCCGTAGCCAAAGGCCAGAGCCGGAGGTCAGAGCCAATGCTGGAGGCCGTAGCCAAAGCTGGAGGCCGTAGCCAAAGGCCGGAGCCGGAGGCCGGAGCCAGAGTTGGGCCGACGCTGGAGGTTAGAGCCAAGGTTAGAGCCGGAGGCTGGAGCCAACGCTGGAAGCCGTAGCCAGAGGCCGGAGCCAAGGGTCGGAGCCAGAGGCTGGGCCGATGCTGGAGGTCGGAGCCAAGGTCGGAGCCGGAGGCTGGAGCCAACGCTGGAGGCCGGAGCCAAAGGCCGGAGCCAAGGGCCAAGGCTGGGGCCGACGTTGGAGGCTGTAGCCAAGGGCGGAGACAGGAATTCCAACATTCCGAAAATGAGCTATCACATCATTAATTCTGAAAATTGCGCAGGATGTTATGACGCCGCCCAGAGAAGACGATCAGTCAGATAGGTATGATGGTGATGATAGTAAACGATAAAGGTACTGATGGCAATAATAAACATACTAATAAAAATATGATGATTAAAAAAATGATGATAATGAAGGTATGATCGTAGTGACCGTAGCATTAAAGATGTTGATTGATGAAGTAAGTCATCTATAGCAAAGATAGCCATTTTTTATATATAATATAATATTAATAAATTATATATAATTTTTACTTAAAAAATATTAGATTTACCTATAAAATTTTATTTTTTATTTTGTATGAAAAATATCTCCAAAAAGCAATCCCATTCTTTCACGACGGCTATCGCAACCAATGTAAAGTCACTCCACCTTCTAGAGTTGCACTTCCTTTCTTTTCTAAGCATGACCATGCGAGGCAAGCGACCAATTATTGGCACTCGTTTCTGGTCGTCCAATTAACGCGAAACTTGGCTTTTGGTGCTCATTTCCCCGAAAAATGTATGACGGAAACGGCAATAGACCTCTCCTACCATCAACGCACTCGTGAACAAGTAGCGGGTGCCAGCCAGTGAAGCAAGATTATTTGACCCGTTTCTCCTGCCGGCCAAGCAAATATTCCAGAAAAAGACTTTGTATGGTGCAACAAATTCTCCGTATATCAGCTGCACCGTTTTTTTTTATTCATGTGCATTTTATATGACTTAATACGGTGTAATAGTAAAAATTATGATTATAAATTTTTAAGTGATATGCTGTCTTTGATGATGGGACAGTTTATTTAAAAAATATATATTAAGATACTTTAGTTGTAAAATTACGATATCGTTGTTATAAAATTATGATACCCGTTCAGAAAATATTAAGAAAACTTTACGATATTCTAGCCAAAAAAAATTATGGTACTTCAATTATAAATTACCATAATGTAGTTATAAAATTACGACACCCATCTTTAAAATATTAAGGCAAAGCTTTATGACATTTCGGCCAAAAAAAAAGTATGATACTCCAATTGTAAAATTATAACACCGTAGTTATAAAATTACGAAACGTTAAGACAGTTTTATGACATCCCGGCCAAAAAAATTTACGACATCCTAGTTATAAAATTATGACACCGTAGTTATAAAATTTATGACACCCGTTTAGAAAGCTAAAAAAAATTATGACACTCCAGTTATAAATTTACGGCACCATAGTTATGAAATTATGATATCCATTTAGAAAATGTTAAGACAAAGCTTTTTAGCCAAAAAAAATTATGACACCTCAGTTATAAAAGTACGATATTCATTTAGAAAACCAAAAAAAATTATGACACCCCAGTTGTAAATTTACGATACTATAGTTATAATTATGATACCCATTAAAAAATATTAAGACAAAGCTTTACCTGTCTGAAAAAAATTATGGCACCCCAGTTGTAAAATTACATAGTTATAAAATTACAACATCTATTCAAAAAGCAAAAAAAAAATTATAACACACTAGTTGTAAATTTATGATACCGTAGTTATAAAATTATGCCATCCATTTAGAAAAGTTAAGGCAAAGCTTTACAACGTTTAGATCGAAAAAAATTATGACATTAATTATAAAATTACTATATTCATTTAGAAAGCTAAAAAAAAAATGATATTCCACACCGTAGTTATAAAATTACAATATCCATTTAGAAAACGTGCATTGAAGACATGTCCATAAATTTTATAAAAAAAGCTAAATTAGTATTAATACATGTCATGCTTAAAACTTAAGATTAATATTTATATTATCTTATTCTGTTTACTGTATTAAGTCATATAAAATTTATATGAATCAATAAAAATAAGCGATGATTCATATGAAATTTGCTGCAAGGAAGATGATGTACAAAGACTTTTCCGATATTTCAAGGCACGTTTTGGATCGGCTTGGATTCCGCCGTCTCGTTCCGGACCAAGAGAAGTCGACCGCTTGACTTGAGCCCACCGCAACGCACAGCGCGTCAAGACGGAACGGCCCACCCTCTCGCCCGTCCTCAAGCGGGTCCCAAGCCAGGCCAAGCCACAACACGCCAAGGCCACGAACACCTTGCTTGCCACGCCCACCCTCTATATACGTCTGCCCCTCTCTTCTTATAAGACGGCGTCATCCGCTGCTACTATAGTCATCACTCTTTTCTCTTAGTACTCTTCTCTCTCTACTTTCCATTGCTCCTCGTCCTCCTCTTCTTCCATCCGTGACTGTCTAAGATGTCAGCAGACGCGCAGGTTGGATCTTTGCTATTTGTATCACCAATTAATTTTGAGAGTGATTAATGGATTTATGTGTTGGAAGGCTTAGCTAGGCTTTGCAAAAGGAGTCTTTTGTAAGCTGATGGCCTTTTCCCTTCCTTTTTTCCTTCGCTTTGTCAACTTTTTGGCTTTTCTTCTTTTCTTTTAGATCCGAGGAATATTTCTTGGTGGGATTCTCTTCTTGATTGAATTATTTATTTCTATTCTTCTGATGGAGTTCAGAACTAATAGACTCGATTGCTTGCGCTAATTGCAGAAGATCGTGTTGAAACTGGACTTGCATGGTAACGAGGACAAAAGGAAGGCTATGAAAGCAGTCTCCAACCTCCATGGTAGAATCATATAAGTGTTATCAAAAGCTTTCTTGTTTCAAATTGCCTCATCAAAACCAAGAATTCTACTGAATCATAACAAAAGAATCATGTAAAAATAATTGTTTGTTTGTTTTTTTTTTTTTCCTTTCTTTCTTACGTATGAATAAGAATGTAACTTTGAGGATCCATTCTTTCAACAGGTGTTGATTCCATAACCGTAGACACGAAAGGGGGGAAACTGACGGTGATCGGAGTCGTCGACCTGGTTCGTGTTGTGAAAAAGCTAAGGAAATCCGGGCTGCACACCGATATTATTTCGGTCGGGCCAGCCAAAGAGGAGAAGAAGAAGAAGGAGCCCAAGAAGGATGGTGACAAGAAGAAAGAGGAGGAGGCGAAGAAGAAGCAAATGGAGGAGCTTCTCAAGGCATACGCCGATTACAATCCTTGTATGATGAGGTACTGCTATGCGAAGCCTGTTGAGGAGTACTCTCCTTGCGTGATCTGTTAACGGTTCCCTTAACAATTGGAGATGCATGCCCAAAGGTGATGCATTCAAGCCAGTCTAAAGGTCTGCAAAGAATAAAGGAGTGCATATGTACAAAGGATGGTTTGAACTAAGATATGTAGTTATGCTGGATAAAGTATAAGTGTGTTTGGTAGTAGCAATACATATATATATATATATATATATAATGTTGTCCCAGTTGAATATCAATTAGTACGTACAAAGAAAGAAGCTTGGAGTTGAATTGCCAGGTAATGCTTTTCTTTTTTTTTTTTTTTTTCATGATAGTTGTTTCTATATATACCACTTGTTGCAAATGATGTAGATTTACCCTTTCAATAGGTGGTAACCGGTTGAAAGTATCTGGCCTTTAGTATATAGGGTTTATTGACATGCTTTATTGTGGATACAGGAAAAAGCTGTGTATGTTACTGTTTTGTGTACGCATGGTTCATGCATAAATATTAAACCTCCTATTTATATATATTTCAGAATAATATGTTTGTATGACATATCTGAAGTGTCTAGAGGCTTGGAACTAAAGCAATGAATTTTAAATTTCCTTACTAAAAGAAGAGTGCAGTGGTTCCTTTATCATCAGCCTGGTAGCAAGTGGCGTAGAGGCAAGAAAACATTCTCACCTTTCCTATTTAGACCTTATCTTGTTTCTTTTCCTTTCGTCCTGTCAATTTGTATTTTCTTGCAGCATGAAGAAGATTAATGGTTATAATATGCCGTGCCATCAATATCAGATGTCGATTGAAACTCGGCACAAGAAATGTACTACGTTTTGATAAGCTAAATTGATTCATGTATCCAAAATATTGATACCGTAACAAGATAATATCAATATGAAGTTTGTACCCAAATGATGGAACTGTGACTAATTATACGAAGTCATTCTTGTCAAAGAGACTTCGTAAATATTGAACAATCAAGGAGCACCTTAAAATGGAAATATAATACAAAGTTTTGTATTGATACTGTACCAATATAATATCAATACAAAGTTTTGTACCGAGATGATGAACTGAGACTAATACATAAAGTCGTTCTTGCCCAAGAGACTTCATAAAGATTGAACCATCAAAGAGTGAGCATCTTCCTGACGGGGAACGGAGCCGCATGGGACCTAGCTACGGGTCGGCAATAGCCCTCCTTTCCCTCTTTTGTACCAAAAAAAAAAAAAAAAAAAAAAAAGAGCGAGCATCTTCAAATGGAAATATATTCACATAAATGCTATACTCTCATCTTTGCTCATGCATGCTTTAACAAGCTTTGGGTACTTGTCAACCCTTAAGAGAAACTTTAAACTAATTTTATAAAATCAAGAGGTAATGGCTGCATCTCATTTGTCACCACAGCCGATGATGCAGCCCAACCGTGGCAGCTCGCGTGTTGAAATGACTTCATATTTATCAATTGGTGATCCCTAATGCTAGCACCATTTTTATATCATTTTGGTATAACCTTGAATTGTGACACTGCCGACTTATAATTGTCAAACAACTTGGAATATATAAAGTATAACCAATCTTGAATTATAGTAATGAAAGATAATAATTAAATTGACAATCAGAACCTCTCTTTTGGCTCAATTGGAGATAATTAGTGACTAGTTTAGCGATGCCAAAATGGGCGTCATTAATTAGCAACAATAATTAGCGATGCTTAAATAGGCGTTGATAATTTTTAAATAAAATTTTATATATTTTAATTAACCTAATTAAATAATATTCAATTTCAATAAGAGATACATTCATAAACAAAATATTTCATTGAAAATAGAAATAAAATATAAAAATTAATATATTAATAATAAAAATTAGTTGCATAAAATATAAAAAAAAGTAGCACATCATAAATACAATAAAATATAAAAATATGAATACCAATCAACTGGAAGGAAGGTACGTTATCTAGAGCTAAAGGTGGAGCAAAAAAAACTATGTTGACTGCGACATATGCATAACCAATTGCCGCATCTCCTGCAACTTCTGTTCATAACTTATAACGTACTCCTCTCACTGTTCCCGTCGGATGTCCGTGATCTCTGTCATCATCTTCAATCTCACACGTTCCACTAGGCAAAACTATTTTTTAAATAAAATTTTGTATATTTTATTTTATTTATTTTAATCAACCTACTTAAATAATATTCAATTTTAATAAGAGATACATTCATAAACAGAATATTTCATTGAAAATAGAAATAAATATAAAAAATTAATATATTAATAATAGAAATTAGTAGCATAGAAATACAAAAAAAAGTAGTACATCATAAAATATAATAAAATATAAAAATATGAATGCTGATCAACTAAAGGAAGGGTCATTTGGAGCTGAAGGTGGAGCAAAGAATTGTATCGACTGTGACATATGCAATTGCCGCATCTCCTGCAACTCCTGCTCATAATGAACGTGCTCCTCTCACTGATCCCGCCAGATGTCCGTAATCTTCGTTATCATCTCCGATCTCACACGTTCCACAATGGAATGATGCTTAATTTGCTCGTAATCGCCGGTGCCACCTTGACTGAAAGAAGAGGAACCGCGTTGACCAAAGAATGCAGAAGCTTTGGCGCCTAAAACGTAAACTCTACGATCGTTCGGCTGTAGCCAACAGTCTCTAAGAAGATACAGTTGCTCTCCTGCGGTGAAGGATCGGGCATGGATCCTTTCTCCTCTAATGGCTGTATGGTATGAGAGGTTTGAGATAATATCTCATCCATACGTGCCCGCAAGAAATACATATCAAATATAACGCCACTCATATTGAAGAAAATATATCAATAAACACATCATATTTTCAATGATTTACCTACTCCGATATGTTGGGAGCGACTGTCAATCCAAGACCTATCTTTTTTCATGTGGATCATCTTGAACAATTGCCAGTGCCCTGAATCGGCGCCTTCCTTCAACCTTTGAAAAACAATATTTCAAATTTGTAGTTATGCTCATTTTAAAATATTTATCATTAATAAGTATACAGAATTAATAAATTTATATACTTACAAGACGACGCCGATGCTCCTCAATTGAAATGGATCCCGCTGTGTGGTAGGAAAGACCAGTGCCCGAACCACCTTTCTCGGATCGATGGTCCGAGCTAGTTGTGGCTGACCTCCTTCGCCACTGGAGATCCACCAACTACTGCTGCCAGTCATTCCATATGGAATCAAAGATATGAGCAGGGTATTTCGATTCCTGCCACCAGTGACATAAATTATCAGAGTATCGACAGCGAGCAAGTGAAGTCCAAGCTATTCTAACAGAAGGAGTGAGGGCTGGATCCCACTCAAATGCTTTCTGTAAGCAGAATAATTATGAATATGCATATTGTAATAAATAAATTATATAGACAAATGTTGATAATATGACATTATAAATTTAATTAAGCATTATGCAAATAATATATACTATCCTTGTATGTATAATTCTATATCGGAACTGAAAAAAAAAATCAAAATAATTCAAATATATTTATAATAGAATCAAACGTAGTTAGCGAATATAATAAATGAACAAGTTTAAAATTCTATATATATTATTATAATTATAAAATATATATCCAAAACTCTGTCTAGTAGAACACCCTCACCTTTCCACTGAGGCGCTCCCAATAGTAGCCCTCCGAGTTTGCATGCCTTTTAAATATATTGATGATGCACCTTGAGACAATATCTCTCTACAAATCTATGCAAGTATAGTAAAACATAAGATATAATGTACAAAACATAGCAATTGTATGAACAAATTTATATGACGATAGACATAGACTTACTGGCTATCAACCAATAGAAGCTTCCTCCTCCCGCAGGAAGAAGTCTTGTCGCCTGATGATGGCCCGGCAGATGATCCTAGCATATTCTCAACAGACGTCTCTCGAATATGTTGCTCATATCTAGAGAAGCTATCATGTCCTACATTAGAAAAAGAGTCATCGCCCATACTAATAGACCACCTTTGGGCTATGAATCATCTATGATCCCTCATAGTACCTAAAAGATAGTAGAATCAGAATGAATCCAAAAAAAAACATAAATCAAAAAAATTAATTTCAAATTATAATCATAGGTATAAATACTTAGTCACTATCGTTTATATTATCAATTAATTAGAATGAATTTGAAAAAAGCATAAATCAAAAATTTTATTTTCAAATTATAATCAGAGGTATAAATACTTAGTTACTATCGTCTATATTATCAAGTTTGGGTTCTTCGTCTGATTCTGTCTCGGATTGTGATTCATATTCATTTTCTTCATCATTTGAGACCTCGTCTACATTCTTAATTTCAAGTGAAGCACCGGTTGGATTATTATGGATTGGATTCAGATCAAGCGAATCATCTTTGATTGCATGTTTGTGTAGATGAGCTTATCGGCATAGAAATGGTTGCTCGTGGCTTTATTTTACTCACAGCCAACTAATCTCTCTTATCGTTTTGAAGGCTTGGATATATGGAGTAGTACACTTGTTCAGCTTGAGATGCTAGAATAAACGGTTCATATTTGTTCAACCTTCTTCTATGACATACTTCAATAAGATTATAATCTTTATGTACTTTTGTCCCTATATTTGGAGTTGGATCAAACTATTCACATTTGAACAATATAGTACATTTAATAAGCCATACTCAACTTCAATAATCTCCTGTAGCTTTCCATAATAATCTTGGTAATATGTACCAACAGTTTGACCTTGTACACATACCCTCCAATTTTGAATTGCTCTTGAAGAATCCAAAAACTCAACCTGAAACTTGTACCCATTCATAAAATATCTTGTGTATGTATTAACTTTAGATAACGGCCATTATGCTAGAGATTTAATGAAAATATCATCAACATTCGAAGAAGGATTATTAGTCTAAAAAATTAGAAAAACATAATTAGTTTGTATACGGTATATACTTATTAACCTATGTTGCTTAGATATAGCAACCCAAGAGGGGGGATAAATTGGGTTTTTCAAAAAATTAATAGACTAACTAACAAGTATGTGCACTTAAATATTTTTTACAATTAAAGCAAGTGTAGTGCGGTGAAGATAATATGCAAGCAATCATAAAATATATCATACACAAACACAAACACAATAAGATTTATAGTGGTTCGGTGCCAATCCTGTACCTACATTCACTCCCCAAGAACACCTTTGAGAATTCCACTATCACCACTAGCCTACCTGGCTAGCAAACTTATTTACAGGCACAAGCAAGCCTTACACACTAGCCCTCTAAGCTAGTCTTCTTATTTATGGGTACAAGGAGACCTTACACACTAGCTCTCCAAGCTAGTCTTCTTGTTTACGGCTACAAGGGAACCTTTTACAATACTTATTTTTGGGCACAAGCGAGCCTTACAAAATCAAGCACAATAATATTAAGTTAATACAAAATGCTCCTAATAAATGTGCAGATAAAACAATGAAATACTTAGCAACTTGAAGAGCTCAACACAAAGTAGCTTCTTTCTTTAATGGTGCAGAGCAACGATGAAGCTTTCATGGACACTTTGGATGCTCTTCAAAGAGGGTTGTTAGAGCTTTAACACCACTTTAAAAATAAACAATGAATAAACTCCGGTGGCTTGAAACAATCAATACAACACTCTAATACACCTCTTTACAAACAATAAATCTCTCTTTTAAATGATTCTTCTCACAAAGATTTTCAACAAGATTTTTACTCTATTTTTCACATGATTTTTTCACACTATTTTTCTTCTTTTTTTCTCTTTCCTTTTCTACTCCAAAATCACTATCCAATAGCTCAATATATAATCAAGAAAGAAAATATAGCCGTTACATGACCATTATGAAATAGAGAAGAGAGAGAGAGAGAGCAGCAACAATAACACTTGGCAAGCTTACCTAAGGAGTCTGGCTATCCAAGATTAAAATCTGGTTGCCTAACTCTAGAGATTAGATGCCCAAGTGAAGAACCAAAAAAGCTCCAACAATGGAATAAATGGACTAAAAAATCAGAATGAGAACCAACCAGCAAGAGTCCAAAAGATTCAAAGAGAACGACACCCCAATAGATAAAATGGTAAGTCAATAGGAAAAGTAGCATGCCAATACAAAAACCAGCAAGCCAAAATAATAAAGTTGGCATTCCAATTCTTTTATTTGGCATGCCAAGTTTGAATCAGGGAAATTTTAGCCGTGAGAGTAAATAAACCAGTGTGCTAAAAATCCCAATTAGCAAGCCAAAATTTGAAGCGCTAGGATCCAACATAGAGTCTTGAAAAATTAGCATACCAATCTATCAACTAGCATGCCAAAATTTGAAGCACAGGGAGCCGGCAAAGAGCCAAATAAAATTAGCATGCCAACCCAACAAACTAGCATGCCAAAATCAAGTGTCAGGGAGCCCACAGAATGTCATGCAAAATTGGCATCCCAATTTCAAAATTCGGTAAGCTAATGAAAAGTGTATCAAATAAATATGTTCATCCAATACCAAAATAAATTTTGGGAAGCATATTATGGCTTAAAAAAATAGGAAAAATCATAGTGAAGCCATGGATGAAACAAAAACTATGTAGAAATTTTAATTTCAATGAGAGATGATATATTCAATCCAATAAGCAAGAAAACGAAAATGAAGTGAAAAATGAGATTCGCCAAGAAATTATCCAAACTCAATTCCATATCTGTAAATAAATATATGCACATAAAATACTTAAAATCCAAGTCCTATAAAAAATTCATTTTGCATTATAAATTTCTTTTGAAATCATTTTGATATGTATGTAAACACATTTATAATAATGTTACTTTACCTATGTTACCTGTTATTTTGAATCATAATTTACCTTGGATTGAAGCAACACCATCTTCTTGATGATTCATCTGAAATTTGTTTAACTCAATCATAAGATCATTAGTATCATACTTAATTATTTTGTAGTCATCAAAATCAATATAAGGCCAACAACCTATAAGCAATGTGTTAATTTAATACTCACATGTTCTTTGAACCAATATGGAAACTTAGTATAAAATTTCAATCCAATTTCATCATCGCTGATGTAAGGATCTTACTGTCTCTACATATCATAAAACATCCTTGAAAATAACAGTTTATGTAAACTTGGTTGAAAATAATATAAAACAATTAATTAAGTATCAAAGTGAATAAAAGAAATAATATCTTACTCTATAAACGGTTTCACTTTGGAGTAGTTCATAAGAATATAATTGTGAACAGCTTTAAACTCTTCGTTCAACATATATCTTCTATTTTCGATGCCAAATGGTCTACCAACAGTCCTGAAAATGGAGATACTTTCATCATTTGCTCCAAATGGATGTCCACAATCATCTAAATTATGTGGCACTTTTTGATTCTTAGTTTGGACTTGTTCATCGAAGTAATGCGATGCAAAATTTGATGACTCCTCCACCAAATATGCATTGCATATTGATCCTTCAACTCTTGCCTTATGTTGAACATTTTTTTTTAATTTCTTCATATACCTAAAAGATTAAAGTTGAAAACAAAATAAGATACTCAATTTAGCGAATGCTTTCCACACATTGGCAGACAATAATTCACAAAATGCTATGGGCATCAACCGCTGCATAAAAACATGGCAATCATGGCTTTTTATGTCAAAAACCCTTAACTTATGCATGTCCATACATCTACCCATATATCTACCCATATCTGAAGCATATTCATTAGAAAATTTCAATCCTTTCAACCAATCACATTGGACTGCTTTTGAATTCCTATCTAGCATGTAGCAAGCCTTTGGATATTTACCATCAATAGTTGATCTTGCAAGATTGGGATGCCGATAGTACTGATTAAGTTCTTCTCTTGATTTAACAGTGTCCTTTATTTTTTCGGAACATTCATCACTGTATGAAAAATGTTATCAAAAAATTCTTCTGATATGCATCATATCAAGTTATGTCTAATTAGATTTGTACTCCAATAGGGCAACTTTCAAAAAAAAAAATTTCCTCCAGCCATGTTCTCTTCATATTCGACCATTTATGACATCTACACCATCTTCCAAAATACTCATCAACCCGAACTGCTCAATAGAGTCTAATATTTTATGCCTGCTCAGAATATGTGGTGCATCTTTCTTAATCACTGTGTTCGTAAGAAATGAAGTCTTATTTTTTTCTAAAAGGATGCCTATGCGGAAGAAACTTTCTATGATTATTAAATCATGTTTGCTTACTACTTCTGCACAATGTGAAAGTATTTGAATTCTTCATACAGTAAGGGCAAGCTAAACGGCTAGCAGTGCTCTACCCAGAAAGCATGGCATAAGCCAGAAAGTCACTAGTTATCCACATTAGGACTGCTTTCATTATGAAATTCTGCTTCAATGAAATATCATAGGTCATAACCCCTTCTGACCATAATAATTTTAGCTTCAAAATTAGGGGTTGCAAAAAGACATCTATCTTCTCTTTAGGATTTGATGGCCTTGGTACTAACACTCTCAAAAATATAAAAGTCTTTCATGCGTGCATAGCCAGATAATTGCGAACGATTTTCACACCCATGCCATAATTATTCATTTGCAACACCTAGCATGTCATAGAAATGTTGGCTTTTTAGATTTGGTTCTTCATAAAAGGTGCCTTGATTAAAGCCCGAACCTTCTACATCCATCACCATTTCTTTATATTGGTTTAAGTTGTTATATTGATTATAATTCTCAAATGCCATATAATAATTTTCTGATGTCACATTATAATTCTCTATTGTTTCATAGACTGTATCTACCCCTGATTACTTAATTCTCCCTTAGCCTCAGTTTCTCTATGGCAGTACCAGTCGTAGTCCATCCATCTACTCTGGTTGACTACATGCAAATACAATAAATTCTTCTGCTCCGTTAATAAATTTAGGATTAAAAAAATTATCCTTAACCCTCTGATACATCCACGAACGATCGACATTTATTTTTAAATAATTATGTATGATCTAAAATATATATATTTCAAAACAAACATTGGATCAGCAATGTTGATATTAATATTCAAGTACAAATACATATAATTTTGATGGCACTATTCCTAATAATCAAAGGTTACTAATTATTATATTTTTCAACATTATACAACATATTAATCAGAAATAATTAACTTATGTAATCAAAAATCAATATATAACATTGCATATAACTAACACTGAAATAACATATTTTAATATTACAAAATTTATATCAAATATATAATATAAAATTATTTTAAAATTATATAATATTACTTACCAACAATATCGATCGAAAAGCAGACAACGACAAAAAGATCAGCTGAGATGAAGGGCCGGAACAAAATTGGCCAAAAGGGCAGTCGAAGGGGGGAGTCGGAGGCTGGGGTCCAAGGGGGAGCCGAGGACAAAGGGGGCCAAGGGGGTCCAAGGGGGAGCCGGGGGCCAAGGGGAGCCGACGGCTAGGGAGCTAGGGGGGCCCAAAGGGGAGCCGGCTGCTAGGGGGCCAAGGGGGGAGGAAGGGGGGCCAGGAATGGGGAGGGGAGTCGGGGGCTAAGGGGGTTGATAGGAGGCCAGGGCGAGGGGGGGAGCCAAGGGGGGAGGAAAGGGGGCCAGGGCAACTGGGGCCAGGAGGAGCAGCAGGGGGAGAAATGGGCAAGGGTGAGGGGGGGGGGGGGGGGGGGGGAAGGTGGGAGGGGGGGTAGAGGGCTACGTGCCCGATCAAAGTTTGGCTTGCGCGCATCAATAACGCTCATGCGCCAACAACACACGTGGGTGCATCATGCGAGCATCAGAGAGCGCGTAGGCAGACGAGCGGGTGCACACGAGCGAGTGCACTCCTTCAGCTAATTTGCGATGACTTAGCAATGGCATTTTTGTTGCTAATATTATTCATCATTAATTAATCGTTATCGCTAATTTTTTTTTTGTATCGTGATGATTTTTTATGGCATCACTAATGAGCATTACTAAAACCAAATATTCTTATAGCAGTAGAAGATAACCACATCGAAGCAAGAGAACAAATGCTTTCCTATAATAATTGCTATAATTTATCTTTTGACCATATCATGATGGCGAGTAATGTCCAGTGTAACCAAAAGTAGTCAAAAATTAAAAATTATTTATATTTCTATTTTTAAAAAATAAAATTAGAAACAAATATTATTTCATGATACAAACATGTTGATCAAAGTGCACCTGATGAGAACTACAGGTGCCATGCTGGTTGATTCAATATATATAATAATAAAAAGCAAATTAAATTATAACTGCATTCTCACTGGTAGCTCTAGCGACTTCCTAATCAATCTTCCCTCTGACACATCACAGTCCTGAAGTCTCTAGAAAGAGTTCCAAGGGTCTCCTCCAAGACCATCACCTTCAAATAGGGAGGGGTTTCTTCTCTCGCCCACCATTCTCACTCCATGAATACGAATGGAGTGGTTTGGCTTGGGGTTCTGAGGATAAGGTGGCAAAGGGCGATCGAAAGGGGAGAGAATAAGGCCATGAACATGCTGGTGGGTATCGTCACGAGAGGACCTTTGCCCGTCTCCTGTAAACCCAGTATTTTTTCCGCCTCATAACTATAATCCAGAGTAATTTGAATGCAATGTGATTTAACGTCAGGTTAAATATTCAGTGGAAGGAAATCTTAAGACACGGTGGAGCATCACTCGGTAAAGCACAAACGTCTGATAATTTGCTTTCTCTTTTTTTTTTCTTTTATAATTATCTTCTCAACAAGTTCTTTTTTTTTTCTTCTTCTTTTTTAATTATCTTCTCAACAAGTTCCTAGTCTGGCTGGATTAAAACCCAATCCGAAGACCAAACGTAGACGTCCTTGCCACAACGGGTCACGTTTACAGAAAATATTTAACTTGTCAAAAGACGTTATACACACCACCACATAATAAGAAACAAACGAACTCAAAACAATTTTAGTCGGTTATACACACCATACAACTTCTGTTTTCCTATAAAAAAAGAAATGGTGTATTTAACCATTCACAACGCAAACCAAACCAAACCAGCAAGGTTTTATGATCTCTTCTTCCTCTTCTTGTCTTCGGCCTTCTCGGATGCATTCTTCAGCTGCACGGATAGAAATATGGAGTCATGTCATTCTTAATATGCAAAAAGAACCCATCATAATTAATGCTCAAAAAGCCTAAGTTTTGAAACTGAGGTTTATTACCATGATGATGAGAATACGAACAAGAACTGCAACAAAGTCCGTGAAGAGTGTCAGGGCATGTTTGACATAATCCAGGTCCCCAAGGTGTGCTCTCTCAATGATCTCCTGGGTGTCGAAGACCACATATCCCAAAAACAGCAACAGCCCAAAGAAAAGCTGCAAAGAAAAAGTAATATCATCAGCATTCAGCATTCAGCTAGCTAGGCTGGAACTGGAAGAAGCTAAAATTAATTAATTAAATATTGTCGTCACAGTTATGCTCTGCTATGCTTTGCTTCCAACAAGAGCTTCTTACCTCAACCTTGAATGTGGCAGCAGAGTGGCCAAAGATGGAGGCTGCAAACTGCAACCAGAGGAGGATTGAAAGGCCAGAAGAAAGCAGGCCGCCCAAGTAAAGGAACTCACGCCGCTTGGCTACAATAGCTGCTCCAGAGAAACATCCAAAGGCCAGAGCAGTCCCCACAAATGCAGTTATAAGTATGCTGGAACATCACATTAACATTTAACTCAGAGTTATTAGACTAACTAGCTAGGCCTTCTATTAATGATGATAATGAATAAATGATTATCAAAAAAATTATTTGTAAAAGATTGCTCAAAGACTCGATCTGCTGCTCAAGGCCTTCGGTTCATTGCTTAGCCTGTATAAAGACCAAGGAATTATATTGCATTCAAAGGTTCCTGTGAGCGTCCCTGCCTAAACCCATTTTTAGATCACAATGTTTCGGCTAACAATTGAACGGAAAAAAATATTTATTTATTTATTTGTTTCTTGATTCTTTCCAAGGAAACTGATGAAACATCATTGCTAACTTTTTCACCATATTTTTTAATATATAGGATCCATGTCTTTTCTTTACACCTTGAGGCATAGGCTTAAATGGGTCATATTTTAGATCCATCTTTTCAAACATCAATGATGATAAGGACACTAGTATATCCTCCTAATTTCCAAATAGGATTGCCCAATCGATGCTATGGTAATTGTGCATCCAAAATAAAAGTAACAAACAACAATTAATTATCAATTCCAACCATTTTTATATAACAAGAGAGAAAAAGACCAAAAAGATGATATTTTCAAAAAAGAAAATACTATAGGCCAGTGAATCAGAAATTCAAGCAAAAATCTTATATGTTTTTTTTTAAAAAAATATCAGCACATTAATTACCCGAGCACAAGCATGTCCATACATGCATAGAGGCAACATAAGGATGTGAGATGATAATGCCTTGTTAAATCATTTTAAAAACTTCTCAATTAAGGGCTTGTTGGGAAACTTCATCCTGGCGTGTAGGGTTTTTTCTTTTTTTTTTTGTTGGGGGAGGGGTGGTTGCCAGATATGGTACAAACAATAAAATACTAACCTAGACCATCAGGTTCCAGTTTCACCAGACATGCAAATTCAAAAGAAAGCAAACAAGGTAGTAAAATGCTGCCTATGCTATATAATAAATTATAAGATCATATTTTCAATCAGACCAGGAGATGAAGTGCAACACAATAACTTAAATTTAAACATACTACATGTTGTTGTGTAATTTTCAGAAAGTCTTTTTTCCAGTAACATACAGCACAGAATAAATATTTCTGGCAAATAATTAGATTTAAAGACACATCCTTCACATATCGTGGGGCATGCATCAAGCCAACATCAATTGATGATGTAGTCATTCAGCTTTACTCCACTAAAATAGACAGCATATATGAACACAATAGCTACCCAATTAACAGATAGTAGGTCAAATTTCTTTTATTTTCCAGCAGATGTCAGAATCCTATATAATGTTTTATCATTCAAGATTTACAAAAGATTTCCACAGTAGCAAGTAGCTAGTGATGTTCACAAGGGCAATGCATGTTATGGTGTTATTAAATCAAAGACTATTGCAGAGGTTGGAGGGGGAAATCTTTACAATATCATAATAAAACAATTGAATGAAGTCACCACTAGGGACAAAACTGCTGCCAAATACTGGCGCATTCCAAAGCTTAACTAATATTAACATAATATGTATCAGCAGAGTAAGCATAATATTACAATAGCAAGGAAATCTCACTTCTACTTCTAGAGGGAGAAGTTCTGTAGTTGAAGTAACCATTATTCCTAAGTCATCATATGTAGTTTTCCTTCTAGTTGACCCTTATTCCTAAGTCATCATCACTATATGTAATTTTCCTTCTAGTGGCCATTTCCAATACATTTACCCAGTAACATAGGGGTCGAGTCAAAGATTCTGTTCATTAATAATTCATGGATCAGTCTCATGCAGAGGACACTTAAAAAGTGTTTGTAAGAATCAGCATAATTGATCTGAAGATGTAAATCTTATGTTTCACACATCGGTTGCTCCGTACCAATTGAAGCAACCATTGTTCCTAGGTTGACACCATCTGTAACACAGCCATTGTGACCTAAGATTTTTTTTTTTTTTTTTTGTGGTGGGGGGGGGGGCGGGGGGTGTTGTGAGGCCACTCATAGATCTCTTCACTAACAGTTAATACTAACAAATCAGTCCAGGTCCAGTGCAGAGGATACCTAAAATGCTTGTAAGAACTGGCATAATTAGTTTGAAGATGTATATTTCATGTTTCACACATCAGTTGCTAGCAATTGAAGTAACCATTATTCCTAAGTTGTTGCCATATGTAGTTTTCCTTTTAGTGGCCATCCCCAATGACTTAACCACGTAAGATAGCCATCATGCCCCTTATGAAAGTAGTGGGGTTTTGGTTAGGGATGGCACTTAAAAGTGCCTGTAAGAATTGACATAATTCATTAGAAGATGTACACTTCATGTTCCACACCTCAATTGCCCTGTAGCAATTGAAATAAGCATTATTCCCATGTGCCATTTTCCTTCTAGTGCCCATCTCCAATAACTTAACCATGTAACATAGCCATCATTGTAAGAATTGGCATAATTAAATTGAAGATGTATATCTCATGTTGAACCCATCTACCAATTTGCTTACAAAGGAGCACATGATCTTGCCATGGAGTGACCAGAAATTAGAAACATGGCACCCCACCGTTCCCATTCCACTAATTAACAGCTCCATCCATCAGAACCATTTCAATATGCTCCTTATCGCAAATAATATTTAAATATAAATATCTGTGATAAAATAAAGAAGACAAGGTTGGCTGGCCAACTTTCGAACTGTGAGATACAAGGCAATTTAACCAAAATGTTTAAATATGCTTGACCCCTTGATCAACCTCTGCAAAATTGCCTAAACCAAATCTTTGCTACCCATCCTTGGTGGCCAAATTTAAGAATTGATCGAATTCATATGGAGCTTTGAGTTATTATGCAATAGAATACTGAAAATTCAAGGACAAACCATCAACACACTCATACTTAACTGTGTCTATTCATACTTGACAAATCAGAAAATCCAACACACTATCTCATAGCAACTAACATTTTCAAGCAACATACCTTGAGTCAAATTCGATGACTAGCTCAATCAGAGGACCGACCGACGCTCCTTCAAAGAAAGAGGCAGCCATCAGAAGGCCAAATCTCTTTCTCTGTTCCAATAAACAATAAACAACAATCATTAAAATCCACCTATAGATTGAGAAAACAGTAAATCGAAAAATGGCCAAAGAGGGCTATATATTCATACTTCCTCATATGGCGGTGAAGAGAATAACCATGCGATGCTTATGAAGCATCCAAGCATTGTCAAGAAGCCACCAATGTTCCACAAAATGTGCAAGAATGCTCCGGCTGAAGAAGCGGCTAATGCACAACATAGTGTCAGGTAAACCTGCGTACCAATCCATCAATGAATTACACCTCAAGCTAATAAAAAAGAAACAGAATTACATAAAACACATCCAAAAATAATACAAGAAAAGACATCACAAGGGCTTCTTTCAGAAAAAAAAAAAAAGAGTACACATCCAAGCGGATCAAGAGTAGAGATCTTTCGTCCTTTCCCCTTCAATCAACAAAACACAGAATCTAATTCATGGGAAAAACAATTTCTTCACAAGTTGTAGCCATATCGAGACAACCATAAATACAAACAACGCAAGATCGATCAAGTTAACACATGAAAAAAAAAACCATTTCAGATGAATTCAACAACAAAATATTAAAGAGGAAAAGAGCATAAAGCAAATAACCAATCTCCACATAACCTACCTCATAATCAAGAAGCAACACAATAATTCATAAAGAAACAACCATGTTCAAGAAGAATTTCCAGAAAGTTATGAAAAAACTTTGAAGAGAATAAGAAATTAAAAACAAAATGCAAATTGGATCGATAAACTCCTCCACAATCCCTCCGCAAGCCACCATAAAAATCAAGCCAATGGAGAGGAACCACACACAAATCATCAGAAATACGAAAAATTCTAAGAAATTCGATCAAAGCCAAAGACAAACAAACTTTTGGGACTCGGGTCAGCAAACCGAACCAGCTTAAGGTGACTCTGGACCGTCGGAGAGATCTGCCTGAAATTCTTCAGCGATTCGTAGCTCCAATTGGTTCCAAAACCGGCCTGGGACTGGAAGAACGAATCCATCGAAGAAGATGAAACCTAGGGCAAAAGCGACTGCGAGGAAACCGAAGCGATGCGAAAATGAAAGCTGAACGATAAAGCATACGGGAATCGGTATTTATAGCACCCGCACCGTGCGGCTTCGCAGTGGTTTCCTTAAAAATTTTGACCCTGTATCATGATTTATTTACATGCGATGCCCCTACCAGACGCCGCTGGAAGAGTCGCGATGGACTTCGGGTGCATTTAAAGTTCCGCGACGCTCGCCGCTGGATTTGTGATGGGATCTCCACCGTTTGATTTGTGGAATTCTCGCCGTTTACCAAAAGGACTTAGGAGGCCGCAAGGGTAGGTGCGGGTTTGGATTTAAATTTGTTGACGTCAAATTATCTCTTGCAGCCAATGGTAGGATGACACGTTGGAAGAACAAGGATTTACTAACCATTAGACGAAATCGGGTATTATTTATGGGCCATAGTTCTCGAACGGCCATAACAGTCTTGTAAAAGTCCTTCTGCGCCGTCGACCAAACGGCGCGGAAGTTTCTGGAAAGAGGATAATGCGACGAAGCTCGCTCTCGGTCGAGGACGACGTCAGCAGTGAGTTCGACGGCGATTTTAAGATTCGCGTTTAAGTCTTACGCATTTTTATCCTAACACGCTCACCTAAATCCATTAATGTATACGTAGACGGCCTTCGTAAAATAAAATAATAAAGATTTTAAAACTTATATTTCTTTTTACTAAAAAAAAACTTCGGTTTGATAGTCGATAAACTATTTTATTAAATAACTATGTTTGGTATGTATTTTAAATGATAATCTATCTTATAGTGATACTATGAATTATCTCATGAAAGATTAGATTATCTCATAATGATTTATTCATCTTATCGATAATTTAATAAATTATTTTTTTAATAAAATTATCTTTTCTTCTCTTAATCGCTCTCTACTCGTATACTCCTTTACCTACTTCGCTGAATCTCTGTGTTAAGGTCTGCAAAACTTGTTTCAATCGATCTCCGTCATCCTCACTGATGACTTTGAATATCATTTATAAATATAAATTTTTAAAACATTACAATTTATAGATATAATTTTTTTAAATTAAATATATAATAATATATAAAATTTTAATAAATTTAATTTAGAAGTATTTTAAAATTTTGATATTATATGATTGGTAACTTATTTGTCATATCAAATACAGTAATCAATATTACTGTAGCACTAAAACAAATGGTAATCTATCTTGTAGCAATCCATATTATCATTTAGGATTATTTGGCAATGCATCAAACGTAACTTATATGAATTTTTTTTTTCCTGGTAAAAATATAATATTATATTATATGATATATATATATATATATATATATATATATATTTCTATCTGCAGAGCCATTCATGCCACCCTCGTAATGCTATCCTTTCCTCTTATGAAAATATTCATGTTATGTTCAATTCATCCCTGTATAAGAATCTCTTGCAGCTACACCAAATACAAATATGCATCTCCTCATAGTTTGGATGTTGAATCTCTGATATACACATCCCTATCTTTCAGGCTTCACACTTCAAGATACGGCAATTAGAATGAGTAGTAATCATTTATATTTAATTAAAAATTCGAAATTATTTTTTATTCTTTTCTTTATCTTTTATGAAATATATTATCACTTTTAGTGAGTGTAACTCTCTTATTTTAAATAAAAATTAAAAATATTCGGTGAAGATAAGAGGAACTATAAAGGTGAGAAAAGTACTAAAATGCTTTTTTATGATGTTTCTGATTATGCATTGGTGGTACCTAAATAAAATAAAATCTAAAAGTATAAAACTATAATATAAAAATATTTTTTTATGATGTTTCTGATTATGCATTGATGGTTCCTAAATAAAATAAAATCTAAAAGTATAAAACTATAATATAAAAATACTTTTTTTATGATGTTTCTGATTATGCATTGGTGGTACCTAAATAAAATAAAATCTAAAAGTATAAAATTATAATATAAAGGGCTAAAGGTATTGAATAGAAATACTAAAAGAAGTAGGATTGAAGATAATGGTTGTTTTATTTTGATTTAATCTTTTTTATTATTTTATTAGAAGTTATAAGGATTGGAGTCAAAGTTTTGTTTCACGTCACATCCAACTTAAATTTGCTTTAAATATAAGATTTAGACTTATATCTAGCTGTTCGTCACATCCAACTTGAATTTGTTTCAGATATAAGATTTAGACTTATATCTAGCTGTTCAGTTACTAAATAGTGTAAGAATTCAATAATCCATAATCTCAATAAAAAAGATTAGCTAAAAAAAGTATTATTTTCATTTTAATTATATATATATAAGTATTTAAAATCTTTCTGCTATATATCTAATATGAGAATAAATACTCGCATACTCCTTTTCTATCTAAGTTATGATATGTTCATTAAGCTAGAGGTTCCAACCTAAATCCATTCAATTCAATCACAATTACAAAATCTATAACTGATCCATGACCAGTTCCAAAGAGTTTAGCATCCTCTATTTTGCATGTGCTATAAACTAAGTCCACTGCATGATATCATTTATAATAATCCAAAATCTCACCTACAAAAATTAGTCAAAAAAGTTTTATTTGAACTTTTGATCTCTGTACAAGCATCTAAGATCTTTCTAATGTAGAGTCAATGTGGAGCTCAATATTCATCATGTAGAGTCAATGTGGAGCTCAATATTCATCAGTATGAGCTCTTATGAAAAATATTTAAATGCATTTTAAAGCATTTTAAAGTCTATTTAAATGCTTCATCACCGGTTCTTTTGAGTTTTCCTATAAAACTAAAGGTTGTTTGAAGCATAATAAGAAAATGCAAAATACTAGGAATTGAGTATAATTTGTTATTCTGAGGCTCTCCTTTCCTGCCAAACCCCCCAGAGACCAATCAAAAAAAAAAAAAAACTGAGATTCTAATCTTTTCAAACCTCTAGGATTGATCATTTAGGTGCTCAAATAGATTTTTTGTTTTATTTTGCTACATTTGTTTGGTTATTCTGTTGGATTTTATCTAGTTAATGAGGTTGAAGAAAAACCAATCAAACCATCAAAGTGAACTCTACATAATTGAATGAATTAGTAAAATATAATAAAGTGAAACTTGTGAAACTTAATAAATACCGTTGTCAATCAGTCTATAATTGCAAGCAGCGTTCTGTTGTCCTATTATTATTTGTATATGACTGTTGAAGGCACTCAATTACCGGCAACAATCTTTCAAGCAAAGTTTTTTATCCTATTCAATCATCGCTAGAAGACAACATATGACAAAATGGCACTTTAAGTACTTCAATTTATATCTTTAGAGGTGAAAATCGCCTTCTCAAATTATACCTGTTTGTCTATCTATATATATATATATATATATATATATATATATATATATATATAATATATATATATATATATATATGTGTGTGTGTGTTTTGAGGGGTAAAATCGTCATTGCATTAATATCCGTGCAGGCGGCTAAGGCTGACCTCCTCCCATCGTCTCCCTCCGGGCTTCCCTAGCTCGGCCTCTCCCGGGCTTCCCTAGCTCGGCCTCCTCCGGGCTTCCCTGGCTCGGCCCCTTCCGGGCTTCCCTGGCTCGGCCCCTTCCGGGCTTCCTGGCTCGGCCTCCTCCGGGCTTCCCTGGCTCGGCCCCGTCCGGGCTTCCCTGGCTCGGCCCCTTCCGGGCTTCCCTGGCTCGGCCCCTTCCGGGCTTCCCTGGCTCGGCCCCTCCCGGGCTTCCCTGGCTCGGCCTCTTCCGGGCTTCCCTGGCTCGGCCCCTTCCGGGCTTCCCTGCTTCCCTGGCTCGGCCTCTCCCGGGCTTCCCTAGCTCGGCCTCTTCCGGGCTTCCCTAGCTCGGCCTCTTCCAGGCTTCCCTAGCTCGGCCTCTTCCGGGCTTCCCTAGCGCGGCCTCTTCCGGGCTTCCCTAGCTCGGCCTCTTCCGGGCTTCCGTAGCTCGCTTCTACCTAACGATCCACGCCCCGACGTCTACCTCCGCGGAACCTGACGCGGGAGAGCCTAAGCTTACCCGAACAACACCTTAGGCAGGGAATCATATCGAGACGTGGCCTAAGACCTATTGTAACCGCCCAAGGTCTACTCGCCCAGATCCCAAGACATCAGGAGCTCTCCCAGCCGTCGATCCCTTAACAGACGAGGCGTGGATTCTAACGGCCCCTCAACGGCCTGATACTGTCTATCCCCGTATCATAACAACCCCAGAACCTTCCAGAAGATGCTCAAGTCCCAGGTGACAGTTTATAAATACCAAATCGGCAGATTCCCTCAGGTACGCGACTCTGAACGCACAAAACTCTGTAATCACCTCTCTCTCCCGGCAGCTCGTCGGTGCTCCGCCCCTCCTGGAGTTTCCGATTGGCCGCCCCCTGGAGAGGTCTCCCGGAGAGATCCACCTCCCTATTGTCTGGTTGATCGCCGATTCCTTCCTCACTGACTTGAGCGTCGGAGGGCCTTCCGCGGAGGACCACCCCCATCGTCCTTTCGCGTGCGGGCTTCCTTTTTTGCAGGTCCACCGCACCAGATCGACCGCGCCCGAGTCGGAGGACGGATCCCGGCGGCAACAGATTGGCGCTAGAGGAAGGGCCTCAAGTCCCATTAAAACTTGAAAAAAAGGAGGCAAGGATCTTAATCCGGAGAAGAACCTCTCTGATGGCCAACCGGAAGAGAGCAACCTCTGATGCCCAAGGTCAGGTCGCCTCCCAGAGGCCTGATCCGACTGGCGCCACAGCGCCACAACCCCCACCTGTCGAGACTCCGTCGCCGCCTACCATTCCGGTGACCCAGACCAGTTTGCTACGCTGGTCCAGCAAGTCCAGGCTCTTACCCACCTGGTCCAGGAGCGCCTTGCAGCCCTCCTGCTTCATCCTCGGAGGGAGGCGGCGATTTCTTCTTCGCCGGCAACCTCCTCCTCTGATCCGCGGAATCAGCGGACCCCCACATCGCCCCAGGGGAACAAACCGATCCCACGGGGCGGTCATGATCAAGATCCTCTCAGATCTCGGCGAACCCGCTCCCTCTCCCCGGCGACGTCTCACCATGGTTCGACACCATCCTTGCGGTCCTCGCGCCCAGCTGCTCCTCTCGCCGGCGAGGAGGAGATCGCCGCCAGATCCAGGAGATGCGCCAGGAGCTGGACGCCGCCAAGCAGACCCATCTGCCCCAGCCCAAGGCGGAACTGGGTGTCCCTTTCTCTAAGGGGATCATGGAGGAAGTGATTCCCTCCCATGTTAAGCTGCCGCCGTCGAACCCTACCACGGCTCCACCGATCCGGATGACCATCTCAGTAGCTTCCGGTCGAATAATGATGTTCCACGGAGCATCTGATGCGGTCCTCTGCCGAGCCTTCCCATCCACCCTCAGAGGATCCGCCCGAACCTGGTTCAACGCCTTGAAGCCAGGTTCCATCGATTCATTTGACGAGCTGAGCCGCCTTTTCATTGGCCAGTTCGTCAGCAGCCGCCGCCACCAGCGGAGATCTGACTCCCTCTCTGAAGTCAAACAAAGAGAGGGGGGTCCTTGAGGAATTATCTTGGCCGCTTCAACAAGGCCATGTTAGAGGTGGACCACCTTAATCATGAGGTGGCAATGTCCGCCCTAGCGGGGGGTGTCTCGAAGGAGAGCGACTTCTACCTGGCAATGGAGGTCAGCTACCCCCATGTCTCTCTGATATGATGGCCCTTGCGGATAAGTACGCTAGGGTCGAGGAGTCGCGGAGAGTTGTCCGCGTCAAGCAAGCCAAGAAGAAGGAACCTAAGCTCCTCGACAGGCACCATCCCATCCGTCGGCCGAGTCCGCCTCGCCGCCAAAGGGTCCCTCCGCCGCCGCCAAGGAATCGCTCCCGGAGTCCCCCCAGGCGATTTGATCGCTACACTCCGTTGACTGTCCCCCGAGCGCAAATCCTCATGGAGATAGAGCGCCAGCTTCCCCGACCGGTACCTCTCCGAGGGAACCCGACCCGGAGAGATCCCGCCAAGTACTGCCGCTACCATAGGGAGCCCGGTCACGACACTGAGGAGTGCTGGCAGCTGAAGAACGAAATCGAGAGACTGATCCGGCGGGGACGATTGGACCAATTCAGGAGGGCGCCCGAGCCACAGCAACAAGGAGGTAATAGCCAGCCCGAGCTCCCGCAACTCCCTCCTCCACCGAATCCGCCTGTGGTTGGCCGTATCAACATGATTGAGGAGGCCGGCGGATCAAGCTCCAGGGGCGACGGTGACGCACCGGTGCCGAAGAAGGCACGCACAGGCGAACTTTCCTTTTCTGATGATGATCTTCTTGGGATACAGCTCCCCCATGATGACGCACTTGTTGTATCCCTTAATTTGAACAATTATGATGTAAGCCGAATCCTGGTCGATAGTGGAAGTTCGGTGAACGTTTTGTACCTCGGTGTGTTTGCCAGGATGAAATTGCTCATGGAGAACCTTCGAGCCGTGGATTCCGCCCTGATGGGATTCACCGGCGACGTCATCATCCCAGAAGGGATCGTCACCCTGACGGTCCGCGCGGGAACCTGGCCCTTTGTGACCATTGTACAGACCGATTCCTAGTGACCGACCTCAGGTCTCCATACAACGCCATATTCGGCAGGCCCGGCTTGATATCCCTTAAAGCGGTTGTCTCTATCCCACATTGTCTATGAAGTTCCCCACCGAACAAGGGGTGGGAGTGGTTCGGGAAGTCAAGCCATGGCTCGGCAATGTTTCGTCACAAGCCTTCAGTCCAGGATGCCCGAATTGACGGGCTAGACGCTCGCGAAGACTTCGCCGAACAACGAGGAGAACCGGCAGAAGAACGGGAGAGATACCCTTGGACGAAGCTCGGCCCGACCGAACCATAAGGATCGGTCGCTACTCGAAGGGAGCCTCGTCGCGAGCTGATCAGATTCCTCCAAAGCAATGCGGACATCTTCGCCTGGACCGCCTCCGACATGCCAGGGATTAACCCCGAGGTACTCGTCCATCGTCTCAATGTGGACGAGATGCACAGGCCTGTTAAGCAGAAGAAGCGAAGCTTCGCCCCAGAGCGACAGAGAGCCATTGAGGAGGAGGTCGACAAACTCATAAAGGCCAACTTCGTCCGAGAGGTAAATTATCCGAACTGGCTGTCAAATGTTGTCATGGTGAAAAGAACGGCAAATGGGATCTGCATCGACTTCACCGACCTCAACAAAGCCTGCCCGAAGGACAGCTTCCCCTCCCTCGGATCGATCAGCTCGTAGATGCCACCTCAGGCCATCAGATGCTGTCCTTTCATGGGACGCGTACTCCGGCTATAATCAGATCCGGATGGCCCCCGAAGATGAAGAAAAGACCGCCTTCATAACCGACCGAGGTACCTTGTTATCGTGTTATGCCTTTTGGTCTTAAAAATGCAGGGGCAACCTACCAGCGGCTGGTCAACAAAGTGTTCAAGGAACAGATCGGCCGGAACATGGAGGTGTACGTGGACGACATGCTAGTCAAAAAAAGAGGCATCACAGCATATTGAAGACCTCACAGAGCTTTGCGACGTTGCAGATATGGGATGAAACTCAACCCGACCAAGTGCGCCTTCGGCGTCCACTCGGGGAAGTTCCTTGGCTTCATGGTCTCCCAGCGAGGCATCGAAGCTAACCCCCAGAAGATCCAAGCTCTCCAACAAATGACGCCCCCTATGTCCATTAAAGAAGTCCAGCGCCTAACCGGGAGGATAGCGGCCCTTAACCGCTTTGTGGCGCGGTCAGCCGAGAGATGCCTCCCCTTCTTCAAAACTCCGATCGGCCAAGAATTTCCAGTGGACTCCGAATGCCAAAGGTCGTTCCAAGATCTAAGAAGTACCTCGGCTCACCCCCACTCCTCAGCAGTCCGACCCAGGAGAAACCTTATTCCTATACCTGGCCGTTTCGGAGGGTGCGGTTTGCTCGGTACTAGTCAAAGAAGAAAGCAAAATCCAGAGGCCGATCTACTATGTGAGTAGGCTACTCCGCGATGCGGAGACGAGGTACACCAGGATTGAGAAAATGGTGCTGGCTTTGATCACCTCAGTCCGGAAGCTACGGCCTTATTTTCAAGCACATTCAGTGACGGTCCTAACCGATCAACCCATCAAGGCGGTGGTCCACCGTCCAGAAACATCGGGAGAATGACCAAATGGGCCGTCGAACTAAGCGAGCATGACATACATTTCAACCTCGCCCGGCCATCAAAGCCAAGTGCTGGCCGATTTCCTCCTCGAGTGTACCATCCCAGAAGACGGCTCTACCCAGAAAATCCCGAAGGACCAAAGCCCGAAGCTCGGTGGCTCCTTCACGTCGATGGGTCGTCCAATGCCCATCACTCCGGTGCGGGTCTGGTCCTCACCAGCCCAGAGGGAATGATCTTCGAATATGGCATCCGATTCTCCTTCCCGGCTTCCAACAACGAAGCCGAGTACGAGGCCCTGTTAGCTGGTCTCCGGATGCCCGCAACCTGAAGGTGGAAAAGCTTAACGCCTTCACCGACTCTCAGCTGGTGGCCGGCCATGTGGGGGAGAGTTCGAAGCCCGAGAACCGAACATGATCCGATATCTCCAAGAGGTGCGCGGCCTACTTCCCCACTTTGCCGAGTTTGAAATTATTCAATTCCTAGATCGGAAAACGCCCGTGCCGACCTACTCTCCCGATTGGCACCGCGGAGACGTGGATGCTGAACAAAAATTCCATCTGGAGACCCTGGAAAAGCCGAGTATCACGGAAGCCGATCGGGTGATGCAAATTGATGCCGAACCATCCTGGTTCGACCCTATCCTCAGCTATCTCAAGAAGGGTCGCTCCCACCCGACCGAAGAGAGGCCAGGAAATTGAAGCTGCAGGCGACCCACTATGTATTGATTGAACAGCCAACTTTACAAGCGGTCTTTTTCTATGCCACTGCTCAGATGCCTCCGCCCACCCGAGGCGGACTATGCTCTACGAGAAGGTACATGAAGGGATTGCGGCAACCATCTGGGAGGCCGGTCCCTATGCCACAAGGTGCTGCGGCAAGGCTATTACTGGCCGACCATGCAGAAAGACGCGGACGACCTAGTCCGAGCCTGTGACGCCTGCCAAAGACATTCAAGCATCAGAGGCTCCTCTGCCGAGCTAGTTTCTATATCCTCCGCCTGGCCTTTGCCAAGTGGGGGATGGACATCCTCGGCCCATTCCCGCTGGCGACGGGACAGCGGAAATTCTTATTTGTCGCCATTGACTACTTCACCAAATGGGTTGAAGCGGAGGCAGTTGCGCAAATCACCGAAGCAGGGCCAGAGACTTTGTATGGAGGTCCATCGTCTGCCGGTTCGGCCTCCCCCACACCATAATCACCGATAACGGTAAGCAGTTCGACAATTCCAAGTTCCGCCAAATTCTGCGAGGAACACGGAATCCGTCACCACCTTACTTCGGTCGGGCACCCACAAGCCAACGGAGCGGCCGAAGTGACCAACAGACTCTCCTCCAAGGATCAAAGCTCGCCTCTCCAGAGCCCAAGGCAGGTGGCGGATGAGCTACACCATGTCTTATGGGCCTATCGCACCACCCCGAGAATTCCGACGGGCGAGACTCCATTTCGAATGGCTTTTGGCACGGAGGCCGTCATCCCTGTGGAAATAGGCCTCCCATCTTTGCGGGTGGAGAGTTATTCAGAGGAAGCCAGCAACGAGCAACTCCGCACCAACCTCGACTTGGTAGAGGAAGTCAGAGAAAAAGCCCGAATCAGGACGGCTGCTTATCAACAGAGGGTGGCTCGGTACCATGCCTCCAGGGTCAAGGGGAAAACCTTCCTACCCGGCGACCTCGTCCTCCGAAAAGCTTCTGTATCCAAACCGCTGGAGCAAGGAAAGCTGGCGCCGAACTGGGAGGGCCCGTACCAAATCACGGAGATCATTGGGCCGGGAACCTACAAGCTGCAGGATCTCGATGGGAAATCCGTCCCCCGAACGTGGAACTCGGACAACCTCCGCAAATACTATCAATAGGGTATGTCCTTTATGCTTCGCCAGTTATCTATTTTCCCGCAACTTGTGTGAATCGATTATGCACCATATTGCCATAAATCGTAAAAGGAAATAGATGCTGCTTACCAATCCTCGGTACAACCGAGTTATCTGCCTGGACAGGAAATCTCCGAACCTTGGCAGGGCCAAGTAAAACAAAGTCTCCGAACCTAACAAATCTCCGAACCTTGGCAGGGCCAAAAAACAAAATCTCCGAACCTTGGCAGGGCCAAGTAAAACAAAGTCTCCGAACCTCGGCAGGGCCGAGCAACAAATCTCCGAACCTTGGCAGGGCCAAGTAAAACAAATCTCCGAAGGGCCAAGTAAAACAAAGTCTCCGAACCTCGGCAGGGCCGAGCAACAAATCTCCGAACCTTGGCAGGGCCAAGAACCTTTCTCCGAACCTTGGCAGGGCCAAGTAAAACAAAGTCTCCGAACCTAATCTCCGAACCTTGGCAGGGCCAAGTAAAACAAAGTCTCCGAACCTTGGCAGGGCCAAGTAAAACAAAGTCTCCGAACCTCGGCAGGGCCGAGCAACAAATCTCCGAACCTTGGCAGGGCCAAGTAAAACAAAGTCTCCGAACCTCGGCAAGGAACCTTGGCAGGGCCAACAAATCTCCGAACCTTGGCAGGGCCAAGTAAAACAAAGTCTCCGAACCTCGGCAAGCAAAATCTCCGAACCTTGGCAGGGCCAAGTAAACAAAGTCTCCGAACCTCGGCAGGGCCGAGCAACAAATCTCCGAACCTTGGCAGGGCCAAGTAAAATAATCTCCGAACCTTGGCAGGGCCAAACAAAGTCTCCGAACCTCGGCAGGGCCGAGCAACAAATCTCCGAACCTTGGCAGGGCCAAGTAAAACAAATCTCCGAACCTTGGCAGGGCCAAGTAAAACAAAGTCTCCGAACCTCGGCAGGGCCGAGCAACAAATCTCCGAACCTTGGCAGGGCCAAGTAAAACAAAGTCTCCGAACCTCGGCAGGGCCGAGCAACAAATCTCCGAACCTTGGCAGGGCCAAGTAAAACAAAGTCTCCGAACCTCGGCAGGGCCGAGCAACAAATCTCCGAACCTTGGCAGGGCCAAGTAAAACAAATCTCCGAACCTTGGCAGGGCCAAAGTCTCCGAACCTCGGCAGGGCCGAGCAACAAATCTCCGAACCTTGGCAGGGCCAAGTAAAACAAAGTCTCCGAACCTCCGAACCTCGGCAGGGCCGAGCAACAAATCTCCGAACCTTGGCAGGGCCAAGTAAAACAAAGTCTCCGAACCTCGGCAGGGCCGAGCAACAAATCTCCGAACCTTGGCAGGGCCAAGTAAAACAAAGTCTCCGAACCTCGGCAGGGCCGAGCAACAAATCTCCGAACCTTGGCAGGGCCAAGCGAACCTTTTCTCCGAACCTCGGCAGGGCCGAGCCGAACCTTGGCAGGGCCAAGTAAAAAAGTCTCCGAACCTTGGCGGGGCCAAGTAAAATGTTTCACCGAGCCATGACAAGGCTAGGTAAAAACCACTCGGGCTAAGACCCCAGCGAAAGGTCTACAAGCCTCGACCAAAGCCGAACGGCCCTCAAATAGTCCCCGAAGGACTTCCCGGTTTGAAACGGGCGCTAAACGAAAACCATCGGCATGCGAAAAAATGCCACCATCGGCAGAATTCCCCTAAGAGGCTATAAAGCCTCGCATAACCGGCCAAGGGCCCCAGGCTGGGCCAGGAAATTCTCCCTAGCAGTAGAAAACCTTTGGGGCCCCCCCTGTAACCCGTCATTCGAAATATCTACGATTAACGCGGGACATGGGACAGACCGACACCCAAGTCCGTCGAGCGTATCAAGATAATCATTCTCAAAGAAGAAAGAAATTCTAAAAACGAGTCTATTTTCCATTTAAATGAGAAGGAGCCATTGCAAGGCACAAAAAGACACAGAAAAACAAAAACAAAAAGGGGCGGGCAGAGGCCCTGGAGTCAGTTGCCCCCAGAGCCAGCAACTCCTCCAGGAGTGCGTCAGGTCAGCCACCTGCTGACGAAGCAGCCGAATCTCCTCCTCCTGCCGTCCATCACCCGCGTGAGGCCTCCGCCTCCCTGACCGAGACATCCAAGAACTCCTCGGCGGTCCTCGCAAGCCGCTCATTGATTCGCAAGGCCCGACGCAAGGGTCAGCCCATCGACAATCACGGAGGTCCCTCCCTCCGAGTACGCGGGTTGCTAACCGAGGAACGCGAGTCACTTGACGATCGCGCTGGAGAGCCATTTTTTAGAGCTCAGACCGAGGGATGGCCAAACCAATCCCCCTCGGTCATATTTACCCGCCAGGCAGGTATCCGATCGGCCGCGCCGCGAACACCGACCACGAGAGTTTGCCACGTGTCGACATTCTAATGCGTGAGGAATCCAAAGAGTCGCGCCCTATCCCGAGTAAGATCGATAAGCGCGGAGGTTCCCCAGGCGAACACTTTCCGATCTGTCGCCCCCTGCATTAAATGCATTAGCGCTTCCCCAGGCTGCTTAATACGCCCCCCTTCCTCGGAAAACGTGGAAGTCCGTCGCTCGGCGATAATTGCCCCCTCGGAAAGAGCAGCATCGCCATAAAGGCGTGACAACACGCCGCCCGTTCCGCTCGAGCGCCCCCTCCATTAAGCGCCGCGCAGACCTACGCCGTAGCCTGCAACGGCGACTGATTCGCTCCCTCCGAGCTACCAATTCTCCGAACCTCGGCAGGGCCGAGCTACCAATTCTCCGAACCTCGGCAGGGCCGAGCTAAATTCTCCGAACCTCGGCAGGGCCGAGCTACCAGTTCTCCGAACCTCGGCAGGGCCGAGCAATTCTCCGAACCTCGGCAGGGCCGAGCTATCAGTTCTCCGAACCTCGGCAGGGCCGAGCTCGGCAGGGCCGAGCTACCAATTCTCCGAACCTCGGCAGGGCCGAGCTATCAGTTCTCCGAACCTCGGCAGGGCCGAGCTATAAAGTTCTCCGAACCTTGGCGGGCCAAGCGAGATTTTCTCCAAACCTCGGCAGGCCGAGTTACAAAATCCTTCGAACCTTGGCAGAGCCAAGTAAGACGTTCCCCGAAACTCAACTATCTCGAGGGACTAAATCCTTAAACCATGACAAAAAGGGGTGCAGGCTCCCCGAACTTCGGCCAAAGCCGACTCACGATACTCCGAGCTCCGATAAAAGCGGAGCACAAAATACCAGACTCCTGACCTAAGCAAGGAGCGTATTTCGCCGAACGATCTCTGCATCGCCGCATACGAACCTCGATTAGTTCGGGCGTGAAGATCCTCGTCTAAGGGCGACGGACGCTTTATGCCCACAAACGACAATAGCAAAGCTCGGCACAAGAAAAGATAGAGATTAAAACAGAATATAACTCTCTTTATTGCCGATCATGATCAATTACAAATGCCTCACAGGCGTTACAAAGCATTGAAATGCATAAAATAAAGGCAAATAAAACTCGGGCAACCAACAGCGTAACCGCGTCCCAGTTGGTTAGGGCCGATAATTGCCCGCCGACACGGACCAATAGTTGCCTGGCCCAAGTCAGGACGACAGGTGGCCCAACCGGGATATCTGGACGGCCATCCCAAACCACCCCCGGGGGTGTACTGCCGCTCCATGCCAGCTCAAGACAAGGAGTCGGCGACGAGGTGCTCCATCCCCCCCCGGCGGCTGATCCCGGGAGCCCGAACCAGGGGAGGAGGCGAAATGCCACGGGAGGCCCGTGTGCACTTCCTACCGCCCCCGTAACCGGCCGCAAAGGTCACACGGGAAGAGCATATGTGCGCTCCCCGTGTGATCTCTGCGCCCCCCATGTGCGCTCTCCATATGATCTCCGAGACTCGTCCCCTAAGGCGAGCCATCCTTCAGCTGCTCCCCGGTCGCCCCAGCTATCCGGCGGCAAGGAGCCCATGAAAGGAAAAGTCGATCCTCCACTCGTAGCAACAGAGAAATGAGCATAGTAAAGCTCTGGCGAGAAAAGAAACTTTGGGGATAACCAGATGAGACCCCCTTTCCCCTTTTATAGGCGGAAATGGACCAGGAAAAGCCACCCAGGCTGCGCGTCCCGAGATTCAAATTTCCAAATAGTACTTCCACGTGGTCTCCCAAGATTGGCGCCCCACTGCGCGCCAAAACCACCGCCTGAACCAGGACGTGTACGAAGATCCCCTCCTGATCCCGAATCACAGTCATTAAATGCAGGAAATCGTCCGCTGACGCTTCGAAAACCGGCGGGCTCAGAAAATCGTCCTTTGAAAAGTACTGTCCAATAGTGGACGGTTGCGTGCGCATCACAACGAGGCGACCTGCATGGGAAAAGAGCACCTTCCGGAAAGCTCTGATGCAGCTTTATGCCCCCCACTGCGCCGTATCACCGTTTCTAGTAAAGTAAAAACCGAATCGCCTGCAGGACAGCAGGACTGGCAGGATGGCAGGCACGCCGACCGTGATCAGGAAGGTCGGCCCTAGCCGACCTATCGGCCCCAGCCGACCCTGTCGGCCCCAGCCGACCTATCGGCCCTAGCCGACCCCTGTCGGCCCCAGCCGACCTATGGCCCCAGCCGCTGTCGGCCCAGCCGACCTTTCGACCTGTCCGTCGGCCCTAGCCGGGCCCTAGCCGGTCGGCCCCAGCCGACCTATTTTTCCTGTCGGCCCTAGCCGACCCATTTTCGTCTGTCGGCCCCAGCCGACCTATTTTATCCATCGGCCCCAGTCGACCTATTTCGCCCGTCGGCCCTAGCCGATCCATTTTGTTCGTCGGCTCAAATCGACCTATTTCCTATCGGCCCGAGCCAATACGCTTTCCCGGTCTCGAATTAAAGGCCGACGAGGATATCACGAGCATCTCATCATTGAGGCAAGGCTAAGCAACAGCGGAGTCGCACAGGAAAAACACTTAGATAAAAACAGGAAATCCCTTTGCTATGAAACGTCAAACAAATGTCTAAAAGGGCGAGATACAAGAGCGGCTCCTAAGAGCCAGGAGCCCCACCGGCTTGGGATACCCTCAACCACGTCTGCAGGTGCACGGCTAGGCTCACCTTCTCCGATATTCTCGCCCCCTCGGCGGCAGTTTGCGATCGTCCCTCAGAAGCTGCAGCTTCGCTGGGACTAGGGGCGCGCCAGGTTCGGCGTCAGAACATCGACACGTTCATCTTCTTCTTCCTCATCTTCGTCCCCTTCTGAATCTTCAACGCTCAGAAAAGAAAGGTCCCACTCCGGACGCTCGCTAAGAATCCTCTGCTTGCACTCTTCCATCCCGTGACGGAACGCGTCTACGCTCATAGCGTCTTGCCGCCCCTTAAGTATGGCGAGCTGCATGTTGGCCCAGCGGCCCGTTTCTCGGCCTCGATCGCTTGGCCTTTGAAATGGCATTTTGCTCCTCAAGCTCGCTGGACCGTGTCTCGAGTTCCGAGCTCCTGCTGCGAGCGGACGCGAGCGCACCTTGGAGAGCCCGAATCTCCGATCCCATCTTCGCCATCTGGAAAAGCTAAAATCAATCGGCATCACAAGAGCCAATGGAAAAATAAAGAGGATGAAATGGGAGCATACCTCCCCCTCTCGCCTGGCCAGTCTTTTGGCCAGCTCCTCAGCCTCACTCCGGGCTCTTGTCCTGTCAGCGCCGACCAGCTCAACCCTCTCTTGCAGGGTGCTAATCTTCGATTGTCTGGCCTCAATCTCTCCGCGAGCTTGCGACAACTCTTTACTCACTCGAGTCATCATCCCTTGATGCCACCTGGCGCTCTCCTTCAAATCGGCGATTTCGTCATCACGCCGTTTCAATTTCCCCTCCACTTCGTCCAGCATTCTCGCCAGGCGCCTTCTTTCATCGTCGGCCTCTCTCCTCAACCGGCTCAACTCTCGCCGTGTTCCCGCCGCATCGCCGCCACCTCCGCGGAATGTTTTGATTCGATCCTGGCCAGCTCCCGGCATGCGTCGTCGTTCTTCGCCAGGAGTCCCTGTAACTCCTCCACCCTCCTTCTGCTTGGACACCTCGTCCACGGCAGCCTGATGCCGCCCTAGCCGCCCTCGAGCTCCTATCCATTGTGTCCATGAGCTCTTCGAACTGCTCGGACACCTTCAGCCGCGACTGGAGCTCGACATTCTCCCTCCGGGCCTGGACGCTGGCCCCTGTCGCCAAACTCAGACGCCAGCAAATCGCCCGGGAAAGCAAAACACCCTACGAAAGCAAAAAACTGAGTAAGTGCCCACGACGGATCCATCGGGAAACATCTGTCACACAGGAAAAATGACTCACCTTCGAGGCGTAGTCCCGGGTCATCTTCATCAAGGTCGTGTTATCTATGGCGGGAAGGAGATGAATACCCTCAGCTACACCTTGCTGCCCGAACGCAGCATCGACCAATCCCAGGTCGGCGAACTTGTCCGTCGATGGATCCGCACCCGGATGCAGAACCGACCTCATCATGGCGGAAAACGCCTCATCAATGTTAGCCTCCGAACTGCTGGGTTGACTGGCCCCGCCTGAGGGGCCGGCCTGGGCGACCCCCAGCTGAGTAGCCTTCAACCTCCCAGCCTCCTCCATCAGGGCCCTGGCTTGAGCCTCTTCAGATAGTTCGGCCAGCCCAAGCGCCAGCCTCCCCAAAATCTTCTTCGAGGGGGCCCCGATCGTGGGACCCCCACTTTGTTGTGCTCCCTCCACTGACGCGTCCTCTCCGGTCGCCACCACCTGCGCCCCCTCCGCGGGCTCCCCCGAGGTCCCGGTCTGAACCGCCTCTTGACCCATCGAAGGCGGCCCGACCTCGCTGCTGCCAGACTCCCCAGCGGATAGACCAAGCAGGGGCTCCTCCCGAACTTCCTCCGCTGTGGCTGTCTCCTTCCCCTCTCCCGCTGGGGCCAGTGACAATCCCGCGGGGACAATAGACCCCTCTGCTACAACCGCCTCCACTGGACCCGTCGCATATTCCTCTTTCAAGGGGGATGCGGTCGGACGGGCCAGCGGAGCTTCATCTGAACTGTCTGAAATCTCCAACACGAGAGGTTCGGGCGCCACAGCCTCCCTCCCCGGATCCTCCTTCGCCCCCGATGCCTCTGTAGCGACTGCTCCAGCGTCCGGCGGGCTCCTTGCGGATTTATGAGCCCTTTTCTCAGGCCGACCGCTGTCCGCACCGCTACCTTCCCCGGGGCGCTTCCCTCTCTTCCTCTTGGAGAGGCTCGACAAAGCCGACCTTGCGGCTGCCACATCAAAGCACACGTACTCAGAATCAAGCACGCTAATCGAAAAAGATACACGGCGCAGACTCACCTTGCGGGTCCAAGGGGCTGAGCCCGGCTGCGAAGAGGGCCCCCTCCGATAGCAGGTCATTAGCCGAAAAGACCTATCCATTGCGAAGGACATCCAGGTCCCTCTCCTCCTGCGCCGATAAGGCTGGGTGCGTCTCTGCATCCCTCGCAACTTCCCCCCATCGCCGAGGGAAATCAGAACCGATGTTCCCCTCCGCAATCACGAACCGGCTCTTCCACCCCTTAATGGAAGAGGGCTTGTCCGCGATGACGTTAAAAGATCTCCGGGGCCCGATGGAGGTCCATTCCGATTTCCTCCCGGGAGTCAAATGATAACAGGTGCGGAAAAGGGGGAGAGTTGCAACGATCTGGATCTGGTGACACATCGAAATAAATCCGACGATGTTCCGCCAACTGTTTGGAGCCACCATCGACGGGCTGATGTTGTAATGGGTCATGATCTCCTTAACCAGGGGATGGAGAGGGAAACGAAGACCCGCCTTCAGGCTGTCTTCGTAGATGAAAACCCCGGACTCCAAATCTCGAGTAACCCTGTCTTCGGGTTCCGGCACCCGAAGGACGATATCCAAGGGCAAGCCATACCGTTGATGAATCCTCCCCAAGTCCTCAGCAGCGATCACGGAGGCTACGTCGTCTGGGCTCATCGCCATTGAAAGAAGTATCAACGAAAGCAATGAGCATCGGAGAAGATGAAAGACCAAAACCCACTTGGAGGCAAAGCGAGAAAACGCCAAGCGCGCATGCACAATACGCATATATATATATATATATATATATGGGGCGGCCGTCACTTCACTTCTCCGCTGAGGAACCGCCCTGGGGAGCGGGGCGTCTCATTCAAAGCGTCCGGAATCGCCTCGACAAACACCCGATCGATCAGAATTCGAGGCGTGGGCGATCTCAACCGTCGATAGTGGAGGGGCCTTACCTCCGAAGGTACAATGGCCCTGTCGCATTAATTAGGGCATCATTGCCTAGATTGTTTAGGCCAAAACGTCCCATCCAGAGCGCGCCACTTGAGTTTATACTCCCTACGCCCGAACCTACGCTTCGAACTAGGGAGTGGAGGGCATGTGTTGGGGGGTAAAATCGTCATTGCATTGATATCCGTGCGAGGCGGCTAAGGCTGGCCTCCTCCGGGCTTCCCTAGCTCGGCTTCCCCCGGGCTTCCGTAGCTCGGCCACCTCCGGGCTTCCGTAGCTCGGCCTCCTCCGGGCTTCCCTAGCTCGGCTTCCCCCGGGCTTCCGTAGCTCGGCCTCCTCCGGGCTTTCGTAGCTCGGCTCCCCGGGCTTCCGTAGCTCGGCCTCCTCCGGGCTTCCGTAGCTCGGCCGCCTCCGGGCTTCCGTAGCTCGGCCTCCTCCGGGCTTCCGTAGCTCGGCCTCCTTCGGGCTTCCGTAGCTCGGCCTCCTCCGGGCTTCCGTAGCTCGGCCGCCTCCGGGCTTCCGTAGCTCGGCCTCCTCCGGGCTTCCCTAGTTCGGCTTCCTCCGGGCTTCCGTAGCTCGGCCTCCTCCGGGCTTCCGTAGCTCGGCCGCCTCCGGGCTTCCCTAGCTCGGCCTCTTCCGGGTTTCCGTAGCCCGCTGCTATCTAGCGATCCACGCCCTGACGTCTACCTCCGCGGAACCTGACGCGGGAGAGCTTAAACTTACCCGAGCAGCTCCTTAGGCAAGGAATCATATCGAGACGTGGCCTAAGACCTATTGAAACCGCCCCAGGTCTACTCACCCAGATCCCAAGACATCGAAGAGCTCTCCCAGCCGTCGATCCCTTAACGGACAAGGCGTGGATTCTAACGGCCCCACAACGGCCTGATTCTGTCTACCCCCGTATCGTAACAACCTCAGAACCTTCCAGAAGATGCTCAAGTCCCCAGGTGACAGTCTATAAGTATCAGATTAACAGACTCCCTCAGGTACGCACGCGACTCTGTACGCACGCCTTCACTCTCACTCTCCTGCCCTTTTTGGAGCCTCCGATTGGCCACCCCCCGGAGAGGGCTCCCGGAGAGATCCACCTCCTCATTATCTGGTTGATCGCCGATTCCTTCCCCACTGACTTGAGCGTCGGAGGGTCTTCCGCGGAGGACCAACTCCTCGTGTGGGCTTCTTTTGCAGGTCCGCCGCACCCCCCTCTTCCCGGAGATCGACCGCGCCCGAGTCGAAGTATGTATATATATATATATATATATATATATATATATATGTATGTATATGTATATATATATATATATATATATATGTATGTATATGTATATATATATATATGTATATGTATATATATGTATACATATACATACATATATACATATACATATATATATACATACATACATATATACATATATACATATATACATATATATATATACATACATACATATATACATATATATATATATATATATACATATATACATGCATACATATATGTTTGTGCACATTTATATGTATATATGCCTATGTGTATATGTATATATAAGTTTTGGTATTACTTAAAAAATTAATATAATTGATCGAACCCACATATATATTTAAAAAAAATTAAAAATAACTTGTGGCATAACTATTTTTATTCTATTTCTTAGTATCAAACAAAAGCAACCTTAATTTAAATATGATTGTAATATTTCCAGCATAATAAAATGTGCTTTTTGTCAAATAGGATAAAACAAGTTGATGAGGTCTACCTTGAAAAACCAAATCATGCTAGATGTTTCAATTTCCTAAATAGATAACTAAATAAAAGCTAGCCACCATGTGGAAGACGTGAGGGTTATCATGTTAAGTCCAAAAAAATAGTTAATCTCCAATTAGACATTTGAATTTTGATAAAAAAATATAGATCAATTATAGTGCATCTAATGGATGGAATGAAAAATATTTTTATAAGAAAACGGTGAAGAATCTTGGATCATCGTACACCAACTTTATTTGTACATCGTCTACTAACAATTATTAAGTATGCTTTGATATAACTAACTATGATAATGGCTATTCCATGTCAATAAGAAAAAAATAAAAAAATGAAAAACTTAGATTTCATTTGATTTTCAAGAATGTTCTTAATTTTTATTTTCTGAAAATAATTCTCACTTTTATCTTTATAATTTGTAGAAGATGTGTTTAATAAGTGAGAATAGATATTATTATTTTTATTATAAACAATGCTTTTTAAAAGAATAGGTGAAAAAGATTAAAAGGAATATCACTCACTCCTGAATTTTCTATTACTCTATATTTTTTATTCTCTTCTTTATTTTAATAGAGAACTATGAAAATATTGTAAAACTATTTTTAGCTTTCTACTATTTTAAAATTATATTTTTAAAAAATATTTTTATTTTTGATCATGAAATATTATTTATAAATATTTTTTATTTTTATGAAAGTAAAAATAAAACATAAAATTATTCTCAAAATCGAATGTACATTAGAGGATTGCATTATTAATTTCCAAATAGATTGTTTAAAGAAAAGTCATTCTTAAAAGAAAGTAGTGCTCTTTTCGTATTACCTGCTTATTCTAACTGTACTCTGCATGGTCACAGAAGCCAAGATGAAACAAGGAAAGCAGAAAGAAAAAGTCATAACTCCAGCTTTCATTACCACTTCTCCAAATCTTGGGCATGGCAAATCAACCTTTTGTATCCTTTGCCCTAGGTGTGGTTCATCTCTCTATATGATGAATTAAAAGTTGTACATTCTTCTATACGATGAATTCCACAATTCGTATTTTCATGTTACTAGCGCATGTTAAGTTTAATTCTTGCTAGAAAAAGACATTTATAAGGTTAGCTTAACTTTCTTATAATCCAATTTGCCTTAATTCATGTTTACATGCCATGGTTATAGAATCAACTAATCATGGAGTTCAATGACAGAATGAATTTAACTCCGTGGGTTAACTCATTTGAGTCCAGCTTCCATGTCAGAGGCCACTAAGGTTGTGTTTGATTCCAAAAATACTATCCCAGGATAAATGTACCGGATAGTATTTTTTCGGGGATGTCCCTATGGATTTCTTGTGGTTATCCTATGAAAGGTATCAAATGTAAAAATAACTTTTTCAGAGAATAACTTTTTGTTATCCTTTTTGTTGTATTTGATTGAAGGGATAAAGAGAGAATATCCCCCAAATATTTTTTCTAAACCAAAAACTACCCCAATAAACTTCTTCTGAGAGAGGGGGAGAGAGAGGACTCCGTGTCTAGATTATGGATGAAGGGCCGGTGTCGTTCTTGTTTTCGTCTCTGTTTTCCTCCACGGGATCCCTTTGCAAAGCCTCCAGCGCGGCGCCGGTGTAGTGCAGCCTCTGTGTCTTCAAGCTGAGCTCTTTGTTTGCCGGTGCCATGTCATCCGAGTCGGCCATGGTTCATGAGCTGCTGGATCTCCATCCTCTACATTACCGTCCAAGCAAGGAGATATCTATTGTTACGCTTTAAACTCAAAATGAGCCAGCAATGAACATGAGCCTCGTAGCAGGGGAGCTTAGCTCACAGGCCGTGCCACTCCCTGTAAAGCCTGAACTGCTGGCGAATTTGTATTGGATTGCGGCCACCTCTGCCCTGGCCCCCGCTGCATTGCAGCCGCCTCTGATCCATTTGGTGGCTGATCAAGTCCCTGGCCAGTTCGCCGGAATGGGACATCATGTGATGCACCTCCACCACCCGTCTCAGGCCCCAGCAACAATGACCAACTACTCTCGGGCTGGTTCGCCACCGGCATTGGCCCCCCACTATCAGACATTGAGCTCTGCAGCGATAATCCCCGATTCAATGTCGGGGGATGTGAAGCATGCTAGAACATCATGATCACTGGTTGTCGTTGAGATCTTGGAGAGAGATTTTGGTGGTGGTGGTGGTGGTGGTTACGGGAACTATAGTAAGTTCTCTTTCTCTCTCTCTTTAAACCATATGAACTCTATCATTACTCGGTTTTGATATTGGGAAGTGTAATTGGGTGTGTCACGATGTTATGATGTATTGGTGTTATGTCTATCTATGTTGTCGTAGGAATAAGATCTGAATCCAATCAATGTGGGAAAGAATGTGGAAACGAGATTGATTCAGTAGATGTAGCTAATATCATTCTAGCAAGAAACAAAGTTATTGGCACCAGAACATTTTAACCTTCGGTGCAACGATTAGCTTCCAGATTCAATCAAATTTAATATCGTTGGGTGCACCAGTAGTGGTAGAGAATTGTTACATGTCAAGAGGACCGTACCATACGATTGCACTCAGCATCCCCCACAACAATGACTGATGTGAAAAGAACAGGCGTGAGAATATTTGGGAAAAATAAAACTTGGAGTCGAGCACAGTCAGCTTTTTTTTTATTTTATTAATACATATTTTTAAAAAATAAGACATTATTTCCATCCATCCAAAAGCTATATGCAATGCTTTCAATCCTTATCTTTCTTCTTAATTTGTAATCTTAAATTCTTTATTTATCCATGGCATCACTCAAATACAGGCGAAAGCATTGTAAACAAAGGCAAAATGGTTTAAGATCAGATGGGACTGGATGAAATGTTACAGAGCTGCAGTTGCACCCATTCAAGTGATCAAAAGAACAAGGGCAGAAAAATGCCCACAAAATGGAACATCATTTCTTTTGATCAGCCATCCACATGCACTCCATGATTCTTGTTTTCTAGAAGTACAAGTCATCTGAGAAACGATGGTCTTTTGTGAACATGGAAGAATAATCAAACTCCTCTATTCTTGGCTCGATTACAGCTTTTGTGGGCTCTGCTGCCATGCCTTGAAAGGCATATGAAGCACTTGCTTGTGGAGCAGAGGTGTTTCAAGTGGAAGCGTTCCGCTTTGAGGACTCGGGAAGCTAACTTTCAGTCGCTCCCTTGTATTGGCAATTGAGCACGAAGTTGAGTGTATTTTTTAGATGATATTTTCGAGTCACCATATATGGTGGCCTCCCAAGGTAAAGCCCCGGCCAGCTGACTGAAAGATCACCATAACGATGAGTCAGTAGGGGGAGGGGAAAACTTTAATCACATCATTGAGCTGAAAAGAGTATTCTGAGAAAAAAATCTCAAGGAAAGATGCCATCGCTTTGACGCTGTCTTCCTACCCTATGTCAGACTGTAGAACACCAGATTAAACCAGAAAAGAGAGAAAGAAAAAATGATAATCTAAATTAGAATTAAATGATCGTTTGCTTGAAGACAATATGATGGGCTGCAATGCAGACAATTTTTTTCTTTTTAATTTAGGTATATAAATGATAAACGCACAAATAATCATCATAAACATATTAATTAAGTGATCAAATTACCTTTATTATTTAATATTTAAATATTTTATATAATATTTGCAGGTAAAGCCCATCAACTTAAAGAGCTCAATTTTAGGAGTCCAACGACACAAACGACACTCAAATAGAACTTAAAATGAGCTCGGAATTGATTTTATAACGATTTATCTGTTTCTGCACGTATCTAAAGCAAAGTCGGAAAATCAACTGCGATTTCATCGTCTTTTCACACGAATTTTCCTTCTTTTCTCCCAATTCTTCTCCTCTTCCGATTCAATTGTTCTCTCCACTAATCAAGAAATAAATTGGATTGAAAATTCTCAAATTGAAAGTATGAACTTCAGATGAAAGGAATTTTGATTTCTTCCGCGATCTCTCCGGAATTTCTCCGCGTCCGCGTCGTCTCTACATCAGGGCATCTGATATGGAAACAGAGCGTCTTCTCCGCATCTGGGCCTCTACAAATAGAAGCAAAGAGGAGCGATTGAGGGAGGAGGCTTTCCAGGTTCCAGGAGCCGTTTGTGGGCATGGAGGTTCTTCTTGGAGGCTCTGTTCGTATGTTCTGCAGGCAGCCGTCTGGAGGTTATGCGTCCGTAGGTCCATGGTGTGGAGGCTCTATTCCAAGAGGAGTTCCAGGAGGCATATGTTTGTGGCTTAGAGGCATCTACAAAGGAATAATATAGAGCCCGTCGTCGGCATGGTTCAGTCCATCTCCAGTTCAACCCATCTTCAGCCCGTCTTCGATTCGGTTCAGAAGGAGTCTGTTGCCTTCTTAATGTCATAAAATAAAACTCTTTAATTTTAGATTTTAATAAGCACTCTTGGATGTTATGAAATAAAACTTTTATTTATATTTAATTTTTATTAAATTCTATTTAAGTGGAAATAATTTTGACTGATCTATTTTTAAAAGGGACAGGATCGTGCTCTTATAAGATAGATCATATCTTAATTATTTTTCACTACTAATTATCAATTTATTTAAATTTATAATTTTATTTCAAGATAACCGCTAAAGTCCCTATGGATTCGATCCTTATTCTCGCTGTTCTATTAGTGAAATTAATGTGTTTTAATCATTGCGTTACGACACGCATCAGATTTTGGCACCGTTGCCGAGGACTTAAGCGCGTTATTTAAAAAAAATATATATATAAAAAAATTAGATTAATTTTCTTTTAATTTCATTCTTATTTTTTATAGTTATTGTCTCTTTATTTTATTATTTTACCTTAATTGTTAGAATTTCATATTTTCTTTTTAACATTAAAAATTTTTTTATTACTTTCCTTCTTGTCATAAATCCACTTTTAACCTAATCAAATTTTCCTTTTAATTAACTTACCTTAAAGAACCTGAAAGAAAACCCTAAGACACCTTCCATAAAATATAATTAATTTAAGAAAACAAAAAAATTAAATAAAAATAAAATATATAAAAATAAAAATAAAATATATAAATAAAATAATTATTTTATTTCTATGCTTAGATTGACTTAGGTAAATTTATTTTCTACAAAACTCAAAATTCTTCCATTGACATCTCATAATTTATTAGGAAATTAGAAACCTAACCACAAAAATCTTTAAAAAAAAGTAATTAAATTAATTTTGTTTGATAATTTCAAGTGGTGGACATCTACTTGTTGAATAGCATTTTCATAATTAACTTTAAGGGAACAAACCCCTAATCAAGATAAGGTGAAGGATTTCATCATCCTTACTTGGCCCATAAACCACATCCTTCATTTTGCATTAACCCAAACCTTTAACTCTAAAATTAACTAGATGTCAGCCCTTAAGTAACTCAAGCTCAATAGGACAAGGCACCCAAAAGAGTTAGACCAGGTCGAGATTGACTGCTTAACTGATGTCTAGAAAGAAAAGAAAATCGGTTACTTAATTGGTTGTTGACCCAATTATTAATTTTGATGATAAACAAAACTATTTGAGTATAACTCATGAAATTACTAATGATTTTGATTAAATGTTTTAGTTTATAACTTGTTTAAATGATCAAAATCTTGAGAGAAATCAAGTTCGGAGCTCAATTCTAATGTCAAGGTAAGATTGCAGACATTAGAGTCGACTTTGAAAAACGGCACGGATTAGAGTCGACACCTGGAACCTGTAGAGTCGACTCCAACAGAAAAATAGAAAGATGGTTTTTTGGGTCTCAAATTAGAGTCGATCCCAGAAAGTTAGAGTCGACTCCAGAAGCAAAATATATTGACTCCAGAAAAGTTAGAGCAGACTTCAAATCGGACTGTTTGAGGATTTCAAGTTAGAGTCAACCCCAGGAAAGTTAGAGCCGACTCCAGATTGTTAGAATCGACTTTCAGATGTGTCAGAACATCTCTAAACCTACTTTTTACTTTAAATCTCAACAGCTATTACCTTATTTGTTCTTAATTTTTCTTTCATTTTGAATCTAACGGATAGTTCTCATCTATTCTTAGTATTGGAAGGATCTATAAAAGCATGATAGATGTGACCATTAAAAAGAGAGAAAATCAAGAAAAATAGAAAAGAAAAAGAAGAGAAAAATCCGAGAGAAAATCAGAGGGAAAAATCAAAGGAAAGATCGTATTGTTTATCTGAAAGAAAAGAGAGAAATTCCTAGTCTTCATCCCTTCATTTTTGAGGAGATTTCTAAGTTTGAAGAAGCAAACGAGCAAGCCCTAGTTCCTGTTCTTCAACTGTTCTTCCGAGCTTCAAGAGAATACTCAAGGAAGATCCATTCAAAAGCAAGAAAAAGGAGAAGAATCAAGCCATAGAGATCTATAAATCAGGCCTTTATTTCTATTTCTTGTTTGATTAGTTAACTTGTCTTATTTGCTCATTTAAGGAGCAGTTATTGTATCAAACATTCTTATTCTTCTTGTGAACTGAGTCAATCAGGTGATTGAATCAGTTGAGGCAGTTTGCCTTGTCAAGCAGTTGCTTGTGTGTAAGGTTTTGTGCTGGTGAACCTTGGAAACCAGCTGGTTTCGTTGTGCACCCGGGAAAACAATAAGTTTGAGTTGTGATCTTATAAAACAACTCTGATGTAATTAAGGTTGATTATAGTGTGGACCCAAGAGGTACTTGGGACTGGACATAGGTGTAGGTACACCGAACCACTATAAAATTTCAGTGTTTGCCATGCTTGTCTCTTTGTCTCTTCCTCTTCATCTTCTCCTTGCATATTCTGTCTTAACTATTGCATATATGTGATTTATTTTAAGTTGGGGGTTTTACTTCAAAAGTATTTAAAATTTTTTAAAAGACCCATTTCACCCCCCCTTTTGGGTTGCTATCTGGGACAACAATTGGTATCAGAGCTAGTGCTCATTCCTCCTTGATCTGACAATCAAGAGTTAAAGATCCAAATGGCAGCTCAAGTTGGCTCAACCTTTTCTGAAGGACAATCTAAGAATTGTCCTCCTCTATTTAATGATTCTAATTATTCTTATTGGAAAGCTAGAATGAAAATCTTCATTTAAGCACTTGACTATGATCTATGGAGTATTATAGTCAATGGACCTCACACACCCACTACAAGACTTAATGGAATGAAAATTTCTAAACCGGAAATGGAATGGGATGAATATGATAAGAAATTGGCACAACTAAATGCCAAGGCTATGAATGTTTTGTACTGTTCTTTAGATGCAAAAGAATTTAATCGTATATCTGTTTGCATGTATGCTAAAGAAATTTGGGATAAATTAGAGGTTACCCATGAGGGAACCAATCAGGTAAAGGAATCCAAGATTAACATGCTTGTTCATAAATATGAATTGATCAAAATGGATGCATGTGAATCTATTTCTGATATGTTTACAAGATTTACGGACATTGTTAATGGTTTAAAAAGTCTTGGTAAATCTTATGATAACTCTGATCTTGTGAGAAAGGTGTTGCGTTCTTTACCTAGGACATGGGAAGCTAAAGTCACTGTAATACAAGAGGCAAAAGATTTGAGCACTTTACCTCTAGAAGAACTTTTGGGATCCTTGATGACTCATGAGCTTCAAGTCAAGCAACATGTTAATGAGGATGAGTCAAAGAAGAAAAGGATTATGGCTCTCAAAATTTCAGAATGTAAGGAAGAATCTGATGAATCTGAAGATGACAGTGATGATGAGGACATGGCACTCATCACAAGAAAATTCAAGAGATTCATGAAGAAGAAGAAATTTGAAAATAAAAAGCCCTTTTTAGGAAAGATGATGACAAAGGAAAAGAAAAGAAATAATTTGCTTTGAATGCAAGAAACCGGAACATTTCAAATCTGAATGTCCACAACTCAAAAAGGCCCCCCGGAGATTCAAAAAGAAGGCTATGATGGTTACCTGGAGTGATTCGGAAAGCTCAAGTTCCGAAGAAGATGAAAAGAAAGAAATAGCCAATCTTTGTGTTGGCCCAGATGGCAACCCAAGAGGGGGGGGTGAATTGGGTTCTTAAAAATTTAAGCCCTTTTTAACTTTAGTTTAGTTAGCAAGATGTGCAAGTGAGATTAACTAATAAGCAAAGAACAAGCAGTTAACAAAGAGAGATAGAGATAGAGAAATGAACACGGCAAACACAAAAGTTTTATAGTGGTTCGGTGCAATCCAACACCTACGTCCACTCCCAAGATCACTTGGGTCCACACTATAATCTCTCTAGATTACAGCCGAGTTGTTTTACAAGTTCACAACTCAAACTTGTTGTTTTTCCGGGATCACAACGAACCCAGCCGATTTTACACGGGCTCACCGGCACCAAACCCAAACACAAGCTATACCTAGCTTGTACCGAGGTTTAACAACCTCCTCTAGTTTAATCCCTCAGATTAAACTAGACAAACAAATAAAATGAGTTTAATTACAAGCAGCTCCTTTTTGAGCAGATATTTCAAAATAAAATTGAGTTTAGAAAGCCTGAATATTTAAGCTTGAGAGCTGGCTTGGCTTCTTTGGTTTCCTTCCTTCAACTCCTCTTGATGTTGAATCAGGCCTCAGCACCGATTCTTCACAGATTTGAGCTTTGGAGTTGGGTTGAAGCTTTTTCTCCCTTTTCTTGAATGTGGAAGATCTTTGATTTGCTCTTGAAAGTGTTGGGATCTCCTCTTGAATCTTTTGTAGAAGGTAGCTCTGGAGTGCACGAATCTCACTCTTGGATTTCACTCCTTTTGAATCTCTCTTCTTGAGCAAAAGATTTTTTCAATAATGCTCTGTTTTTCCCTCTTTTCAAATGATATTCTTTTCTCTTTTTAATTTTCTCTCTTTTTTTGATTTGAAAAGAACTCCTCTATTTATAGAATCTGCAAAGATATAACCGTTAGACACAGTAAAATATAGCCGTTATTCAAAAAATTACCGTTGGAGCTGATGTGTCAACTCAAAAATTCCGCCCATTCGGGGAGTCGGCTCGGGACTGTGCGAGTCGGCTCGAGCAATCGAATCCAGAACGCACCAAAAAATGAGTTTTCAGGGGTCGACTCGTGAAAATCTGGGAGTCGACTCTTGACTTTCAGGAGTCGACTCGCGAAAAGCTGGGAGTCGACTCGAGAAGCACTCAAAAATGAGTCTTTCTGCCGTCTGAGTCGAGTCGGCTCGCACAGTCACGAGTCGGCTCGAGAAAGTTCAGGAGTCGACTCGGAAACTCTCGAGTCGGCTCGGGACTGATACAAAAATCAGAAAACATTCTGATTTGCTTTGAAAATCATCCCAACCAACTTTGAAATATAAATATAACTTAGATAAAGTTGATTTAACAGTAATGCTCAATTTCAAAGCATTTTCATTAAGTCATTGATCTTTAAAAGATTGGTATAGAAAATCATTTTTGAATTCATAAGTATAGCTCACTGAAACATATATTCAATTGATTCAAGAAACTCATTATATTTTTAATAGTTCATAGTTTCCAATTTGAAATTGCTCATAGCAAGAATATTCATTGATTGACTTATCATGTTCATAGCCTTTTAGAAAGTAAAGCAATGTCTTTTGGAAATCATCAAAATCAATAAGTTGGGGCAATTATGTTTCAATAATTTCTCAACAATCTCCCCCTTTTTGATGATGACAAAAATATTGAGTTTGTTCATGATTGATTAGTGAATTAATTTTGTTTTCATAGTTAAGTTTAGGCTCCCCCTTAATGAGGTAGCTCCCCCTATGAAACTTAATTAATTAACCCATTGTTTATCACAATCATAGACAATCATAAAACTATAAAATTCTCCCCCTTTTTTGTTATCAACAAAAAGATAGATAA
>UESW01005090.1:25115-80309 GCA_900491605.1 Calamus simplicifolius | reverse complement strand
AGTTTAGCTCCCCCTCAATGAGGTAGCTCCCCCTATGAAACTTAATTAAATTTAACCCATTTTTATCACAATCATAGACAATCATAAAACTATAAAATCTCTCCCCCTTTTTTGTAATCAACAAAAAGATAGATAAACATTCATTCAAATTTCATTGACATAAGGAAATAGAGAATTCATTTCATTCAAAAGTCTAGTACATCAAATTACATCAAAATGTAAAAAGCTTATGGAATCAAATTTAAACTAACTTAGATTCATCAAAGTTCAAAAACATTCTAGTGATCCTATTCAAATGGTACAATTTGCTTCATCCCTTGCAAACTTTTTAAGTGTCCAACATCTATGTCCTTTTAGATTTGCTAAAATCATTCAGATTGATTTGATCAACTGCTGCATAAGCTCTTCGTAACTTTGGTTCTAGTAAGTCTCCAGTCACCACAGATGTCCTTGAGTCTTTCAAAGATATTCTTTAAGCTCGGCACTTAAGGAACCACATGAGCTGACAGTGGAATCTATCAAGCAAGCCTTGAGAATATGTGCTTCTTTTAAGTTCTTTAAAGTCTTCTCTTAAATTCAATCTCTTCTCTTTGATCATCAAACTCAGAAAATAGATCTAAGTTGACAGCTGCATCTGAAAACTCACAGAAGTAGATGAAGCTTGAGGTGGAGGAGAATAATGCATGCTAGGTAGGGATGGTAGAACAGAAGGTCCAGCTGACCTCAGCTCCAATGTCCTCAACTCTGTCCTCTGCAGCTCTAATATCTATCTTGACCTTTTCTTCCCAATTCCATTTTTCTTGAAGCCCATGCGGTGAATAGTGGCCAGTATAATAGTCAGTATGTCTTAAATCCTTCTTGGGCTCACTATCACTAAATCACAATCCCTTGGCTTCTGAATAACTGAGTTAAGATCATGCCATAGGGAAGACAAGATTTCTTCTTACTTCCACAGTCAGCCATGTACCATAAAATCATCCTAGGCAGTTGAAGGGTTTCCCTGATACTAAGCATCCATGATAAAGATATCCCTCTCTGAACATAATCAAACCGGCCTGTTTGGGAAATAAATTCTGCTGCAGATATTGTGTAGAATCTTAACTCCAATGGCATTGACTTGCAAAACTTCCTCAAATCCCTCAAAGTTTCTATTCAATAATCTGGTGAGAGCAGGAGATCTATCCTCTGAAGCAAATGAAGGTCCAGATAAAGGTAACTTCAATAGTTAGAAAGAATGATGGCAGAATATTCAAACGATTCCTCTAACTTGCTTACCAATCCATTGTCTCCTCTAGACAAATTTCTATAAAATTCTTTCACCAAGCAGGGATACGTAGGACAATCAAAGAACAATTTTCTCAAATCCCATTTCTATAACTGTGCCTACAAGTAATCCCTCATTCTCAAACAACTCGAAATCACTTCCTTCCTGTGGTACAACTCTACTAGCTAGGAGGTCTACCTGAGGGGTAGAGACAGTGGGAGCAGATGCATCATCCGAAGAAGAAGCAGTCGAAGACTCCGGAGTCGGCTCGCGGACGGGTCGACGCACGGTTCTTTTCCTCTTCATCCCGGCGCGGCTACTGCTCGCTCCACGGGTTTTGGGGGCCATAGATTTGATTGGAATGATTAATCGGAAGTATTTGGAAGATTTGGAAAGTTTGGAGGTTTTGGAGGGTTTTGAGAAAGATTTGGAAAATAGAATGACCGTCGGGTCGACTCGTGCCCTAGATATTCAACCTGGGACCACGTCGAGTCGACTCGCGCATTTCCTCGAGTCGGCTCGCCTAAATCACAGAGAAAATCTCGAACTCGAGTCGACTCGCTCATACCAGGAGTCGGCTCCCAAGTTTCAGAGAAACTCGAGTCGACTCCGGTACACACCGAGTCGGCTCGGAGACCATTTCAGAACAAAAAAATTGAAAATTTTCTGAATGTTTGAAATGATTCCGGATTTGATTTTGTGTATGATTCATAATCATTGAGTCTTGATAAATCATTTTGATATGAATTCTAGATACTATTTCCTTAAGATTTTGAGGAATTGAAAGAATTCTAGATGCATTTCCTTAAGTATTTCAAAATTTATTCAAAAGGATTACAAATTCCTAATTCTCCTCTAAGATATTCAAATCTTTCTTCACTTAGGGGTTTTGTTAAGATGTCAGCTAATTGTTCTTCAGTGTTTACATAATCTAAACAAATTTCATCATTAGCTACATGTTCCCTTATAAAATGATATCTAATTTCTATGTGTTTTGTTCTTGAGTGTTGAATTGGATTTTTTGTTAAATTGATTGCACTAGTATTATCACATTTTATGGGTGTCTTATTAGGTTTGATACCATAGTCCTCAAGTTGTCGCTTAATCCATAGGATTTGCGCACAGCAACTTCCAGCTGCTACATATTCAGCTTCAGTAGTTGATAATGCAACTGAATTTTGCTTTTTGCTAAACCATGTGATTAAGTTACTGCCTAAGAAATGGCATGCACCACTTGTGCTTTTTCTATCAATTTTACATCCGGCATAATCAGAATCTGAATATGCAATTAGGTTTAATGTGGAGTCTCTAGAATACCATAAACCTACATTTTTGTTCCATTTAGATATCTTAATATTCTCTTAACAGCTATTAAGTGTGATTCTTTAGGTTCAGCTTGAAATCTAGCACACAAACATACTGCAAACATTATATCAGGTCTACTTGCTGTTAAATAGAGAAGGGATCCGATAATACCTCGATAATACTTTTGATCAACCTTCTTACCTTCTTCGTCTTTGTCTAGCTTGCATGAAGGACTCATTGGTGTTCCAAGGGGTTTCATTGTTTCCATACCAAACTTTTTGAGTAGTTCTCTTGTGTACTTGGTTTGGTTGATAAAAATTCCCTCCTTGCATTGTTTGATCTGGAGTCCAAGGAAGAAGTTGAGTTCTCCCATCATGCTCATCTCGAATTCTCCCTGCATTAACTTTGCAAATTCTTGACAGAGAGATTCGTTAGTAGCACCAAAAATAATGTCATCTACGTATATTTGTACTACTAGTAAATCTTTACTTTTTCTTTTTAAAAACAAGGTTTTATCAACATTTCCTCTTGTAAAATCATTTTCTATTAGAAATTTACTTAACCTATCATACCAAGCTCTAGGTGCTTGTTTCAAACCATATAAAGCTTTGTGCAATTTAAAAACGTGATTTGAAAACTCGTGATCTTCAAAACCTGGTGGTTGTTCTACATAGACTTCTTCATTAATAAGTCCATTTAAAAATGCGCTTTTTACATCCATTTGAAATAGGTTAATGTTCATATGACATGCAAATGCAAGTAAAAGTCTAATGGCTTCTAGTCTAGCTACAGGTGCAAAGGTTTCATCAAAATCAATACCCTCTTCTTGACTATATCCTTTAGCAACCAATCTAGCTTTGTTTCTAATTACTATGCCATTTTCATCTAATTTATTTCTAAAAACCCATTTAGTTCCTATGATTGAATGGTTTTTAGGTCTTTCCACTAAAGTCCAAACATTATTTCTAGTGAATTGATTAAGTTCTTCTTGCATAGCTAACATCCAATTATTATCTTTTTCAGCTTCTTCTATAGTTTTAGGTTCTATTTGTGATACAAATGCAAGATGATTACTAATATTTCTCATGTATGATCTAGTCCTTATTCCTTGAGATGGATCACCTATAATCAATTCCTTAGGATGACTATAAGCATATCTCCAATCTCTTGGAAGATCTACATCATTATGATCATTATTAACATCATCATCCTTATGTGAATCATTATCTTTAGCCTGTTGTTCATGATCAGAAGATACTTCAATATTAAGTTTTTCAAGATCTTTTTCAATTATGTTTGTATCTTCCTCATCATTAATCTTTTCAGATCCAGTTGCTAAAGATTCATCAAAAACTACATGAATGGATTCTTCAACTACTAAGGTTTTCTTGTTAAAGATTCTATATGCCTTACTAGTTGTTGAATAACCTAGAAAAATTCCTTCATCTGATTTAGCATCAAATTTTCCTAAGTTGTTTTTACCATTATTATGAATGAAGCATTTACATCCAAATGCATGAAAGTATTTTATATTGGTTTTCTTTCATTCCATAATTCATAAGGTGTTTTCTTTAATATTGGTCTTATTAAAGCTCTGTTTAAGATGTAACATGCTGTGTTAATTGCTTCCGCCCAAAAATATTTTGGTAAGTTGCTTTCACATAGCATGGTACGGGCCATGTCTTCTAAAGTTCTGTTCTTTCTTTCAACTACACCGTTTTGTTGTGGAGTCCTAGGGGCTGAAAAATTATGATTAATTCCATTTTCAGTGCAGAAATTTTCAAATAAGTGGTTTTCAAATTCTGTTCCATGATCACTTCTTAGAGATACTATAGTAGTGTTTTTCTCATTTGTGACTTTCTTGAAAAATTTCAGGAACATCGAGAAAGTCTCATCTTTGTGAGCTAAAAACATTACCCAAGTATATCTAGAGTAATCATCTACAATCACTAGACCATATTTCTTTCCTCCTAGACTTGTAGTTCTAGTTGGTCCAAATAGGTCCATGTGAAGTAGCTCTAGTCCCCTAGAAGTTGAAACAAGTTTTTAGATTTAAATGAACTTCTAGTTTGTTTTCCAAATTGACATGCATCACAGATTTTATTATTTTCAAAATTAATTTAGGTAAACCTTTGACTAAATCCATTTTAATTAGTTTTGAAATAAGGTGTGTGCTTGCATGACCTAATCTACGATGCCACAACCAACTAATATCATTAATGTTAGCATTATCAGTAATTAGGCAATGACTACTCTTAGAAGTTTTGTTTGTGTCAACTAAGTATATATTGCCAAATCTATAACCAGTAAAAACAATGCTATCATCAATAGAATTAGTTACAGTGCATAAAGAAGATTTAAAAGAAACATTAAAGTTTTTATCACATAATTGACTTATGCTAATTAGATTATGCTTCAAACCATTAACATAAAGTACATTTCAATTACTATAGATGGAGTTATGCGAACTTTACCAAGGCCCAAAATTTGACCTTTACCGTTATCGCCAAATGTCACAACTCCACCAACATTTTCTTCTAGGGTGATGAATTCCTCTTTGTCACCCGTCATATGTCTTGAGCAGCCGCTATCAAGATACCACTTCTTGTTTGATCTTTTGGCCACAAGACATTCCTGCAATATCATCAAACTTTATGTTTAGGTACCCAAGCTTTCTTGGGTCCTTCATGGTTAGTAGCACAAAAAATTGTTCCTTTCGGAACCCATATTTTCTTAGCTTTAATTTTAACTTGTTGTTGTTTTAATGTTTTGCATTCAAAGGATTTGTGACCTTTTTCATTACATTTAAAACAAGTTATATTACCTTGGTTGGCTTTTACAAAAATATTCTTTAGTGATTTCTGTTTTCTTAGTGTGTTATATCCTAGCCCAGCTTTGTCAAAAACAGCCTTTTGACTATCTAGAATCATGTTTAATTTAGTTGAGCTTAAAGTAAATTTCTCAACAATGTCCTTATATTTTTTAACATCTTTCTAAGAGAGTCAATTTCTTTAGCTTGCTGTTCTTTATCTAAAGCTAAAGTTTCTACTTGATCTTTTAAATCTTTAGTTGAGTTTTTAGCTTCAGATTTTAATAAATCTTTCTTGATTAAGATTATCTCTTTCTTTCCTAAGTTCTTCATTTTCATTAGTTAAGTTTTTAACTTCTAAAGCTAATTCATTTTTACTTTTAGCTAAACTAATTATCATTTTTCACAGATTTAAATTTCTTTTTCAACAATTTAAAATCTATCATTAGTTCATTAAAAGCTTCAAACATTTCATCAAATGTAAATTCATTGTCGGAGGTTTCGGAACTTACCTCGTCATTGTCGTCGTCGTTGGCCATGAACAAATATTTGCAACCTCTTTTTGTTCTTCTTCTTCGGAAGAAGATTCATTGCTGTCAGTCCATGTTGCAACATATGCCTTCTTCTTTTTCTTGAAGGTCTTTTTCAATTGTGGACAATCATATCGATAATGCCCCGGTTTCTTACACTCATAACAGATCAAGGGGTCTTTCTCTTTGTCCTTGTCCTTTTCTTTCTTTTCCTTTTCCTTTTCTCCTTCCATTTTATTTCCAAATTTTCGTTTTTGGAAGGGTTTCTTTTTCCTCAAAAATCTTCTGAACTTCTTGGCCAAGAGAGCAGTTTCATCATTATCTTCATCACTATCATCACTGCTGCTCTCTTCCATCTTTTGCAGCCTTTAGAGCAATGGTTTTCTTCCTTTTAGTTTCCTCCTCAATATGCTGCCTCATTGTCAATTCGTGGGTCATGAGAGATCCTAGAAGCTCCTCTAAGGGTAGTGCATTGAGGTCTTTGGCTTCTTGGATTGCTGTGACTTTTGCTTCCCACGATCTTGGCAATGACCTGAGTATTTTGCGAACAAGATCAGCATTAGTATAAACTTTTCCTAAACTTTTCAAACCATTCACAATATCGGTGAATCTAGTGAACATGCATGTGATGGTTTCAGTTTGTTCCATTGTGAACAATTCATATTTATGAACCTAAATATTTATCTTTGATTCTTTTACTTGGTTTGTTCCTTCATGTGTAACTTCCAACCTATCCCATATTTCTTTAGCGGAATTACAAGTAGAGATGCGGTTGAATTCATTTGAATCTAAGGAACAATATAAGATATTAATGGCTTTGGCATTAAGTTGAGCCATTCTCCTATCATTATCATTCCAATCCCTTTCGGGCTTTGGAACAATAGTGCCATCTATAAGGTGTGTGGGTGTACTAGGTCCATTTAATATAACACCCCAAAGCTCATAATCAGAAGCTTGAATGAATATCCTCATTCTAGCTTTCCAATAAGAATAGTTTGAGCCATTAAAAAGTGGAGGTCTATTCGTAGAATGACCTTCAGCAAAACTAGAACCACTTTGTGTTGCCATAATGACCTTTAGCTCTTGATCGTGAGATCAAACTCTAAATGAGCACTATGCTCTGATACCAATTGTTGGCCCAGATGGCAACCCAAGAGGGGGGGGGTGAATTGGGTTCTTAAAAATTTAAGACTTTTAAGCAATTTAAATGAGATGTGCAAGTGAAAGGATTAACTAATAAGCAAAGCACAAACACAAGTATATGAGAGATAGAGAAGAGACAATTAGGCACGGCAAACACAAGATATTTTTATAGTGGTTCGGTGCAACCAACACCTACGTCCACTCCCAAGACTCACTTGGGTCCACACTATAATCTCTCTAGATTACAGCCGAGTTGTTTTCCAAGTTCACAACTCAAACTTGTTGTTTTTCCGGGATCACAACGAACCCAGCCGATTTTACACGGGCTCACCGGCACCAAACCCAAACACAAGCTATACCTAGCTTGTACCGAGGTTTAACAACCTCCTCTAGTTTAATCCCTCAGATTAAACTAGATACAACAAATAAAATGAGTTTAATTACAAGCAGCTCCTTTTTGAGCAGATATTTCAAAATAAAAATTGAGTTTAGAAAAGCCTGAATATTTAAAGCTTGAGAGCTGGCTTGGCTTCTTTGGATTCCTTCCTTCAACTCCTCTTGATGTTGAATCAGGCCTCGGCACCGATTCTCCACAGATTTGAGCTTTGGAGTTGGGTTGAAGCTTTTTCTCCCTTTTTCTTGAATGTGGAAGATCTTTGATTTGCTCTTGAAAGTGTTGGGATCTCCTCTTGAATCTTTTGTAGAAGGTAGCTCTGGAGTGCACGAATCTCACTCTTGGATTTCACTCCTTTTGAATCTCTTCTTTAAAAAACGATTTTTTCTAATAACACTCTGTTTTTCCCTCTTTTCAAATTCTTACTTTTCTCTCTATATATCTTCTCTCTTCTTTCTTTGTTGAATGGCTCCTCTATTTATAGATTCTAAAACACAATATAGCCGTTATTCAAAAAATATACCGTTGGAGCTGATGTGTCAACTCAAAAAATTTCCGCCCAGATTTCGGGGAGTCGGGTACTGTGCGAGTCGGCTCGAGCAATCGAATCCAGAACGCACCAAAAAATGAGTTTTCAGGGGTCGACTCGTGAAAATCTGGGAGTCGACTCTTGACTTTCAGGAGTCGACTCGCGAAAAGCTGGGAGTCGACTCGAGAAGCACTCAAAAATGAGTCTTTCTGCCGTCTGAGTCGAGTCGGCTCGCACAGTCACGAGTCGGCTCGAGAAAGTTCAGGAGTCGACTCGGAAACTCTCGAGTCGGCTCGGGACTGATACAAAAATCAGAAAACATTCTGATTTGCTTTGAAAATCATCCCAACCAACTTTGAAATATAAATATGACTTAGATAATGTTGTTTTAACAGTAAAGCTCAATTTCAAAGCATTCTCATTAAGTCATTGATCTTTAAAAGATTGATATATAAAATCATTTTTGAATTCATAAGTATAGCTCACTGAAACATATATTCAATTGATTCAAGAAACTCATTATATTTTTAATAGTTCATAGTTTCCAATTTGAAATTGCTCATAGCAAGAATTTCATTGATTGACTTATCATGTTCATAGCCTTTTAGAAAGTAAAGCAATGTCTTTTGGAAATCATCAAAATCAATAAGTTGGGGCAATTATGTTTCAATAATTTCTCAACACTTTGCTTTATGGCGGACAATGATGAGGTGAGTCCAAGTTTCTAGATGATTTTACATTTGAAGAATTGCATAGTACTTTTTATGAATTAATTGATGATTATGCAAATTTGAGCTCAAAAAATAAAGATTTGAAGAATCAAATGCAAAATCTATCTTTACAAAATGAAAAGCATATTGTAGAAAATAACTTCTAAAGAAAGAAATGAAAATTTGAAAAATGAAGTTGATAGGCTTAAACCCATTGTTGACAAATTTACCTTAAGCTCTATCAAACTAAATATGATTTTGATAATCAAAAGGCTATTTTTGATAAAGCCGGATTAGGATATAATCCACTTAAAAAGCAAAAATCTTTGAAAAATATATTTGTACATGCTGAAAAATCATCAAATATTACTTGTTTTAAATGTGGAAATAAAGGACATAAATCTTATATGTGTAAAACTCCACATGATAAAAGAAAGATGATTTGGGTTCCTAAAGGAACAATACTTATTGCTTCTAACATGAAGGACCCAAGAAAGCTTGGGTACTAAAATTAAGAGATGAATATTTTGCAGAAGTGTCTTGCAGCCATTGGACTGAAAAGAAAATGTATCTTGATAGTGGTTGCTCAAGACATATGATGGGTGACAAAGATCAATTCATCACCCTTGAGACGAAAAAAGGTGGAGTAGTTACTTTTGGTGATAATGGTCAAGGCCATATCATGGGCATTGTAAGATTCAAATTACTCCATCTATCTAGGTTGATAATGTATTATATGTTAATGGATTAAAGCATAACTTGATTAGTATTAGCCAGCTGTGTGATAAAGGTTTCAAAGTTTCTTTTGAAGCTTCTATTTGCACTGTCACTAATCCCATTGATAGTAGCATTATTCTTGTTGGAAAACGTTATGGCAATGTATACTTAATTGATTTGAATAACCTATCCTCAAGTAATCATTGCTTAGTTGCTGATAATGCTAAAATGAATGAGATTGGATGGCTATGGCATCGTAGACTAGGTCATGCTAGCACACACTTAATTTCAAAATTGCTGAAAATGGATTTAGTTAAAGGTATTCCTAGCTTAGATTTTGAAAATAATCGAATCTGTGATGCATGTCAATTTGGTAAACAAACAAGAAGTTCTTTCAAATCTAATAATGTTGTTTCAACTACTAGGCCCCTAGAGCTACTACACATGGACCTCTTTGGACCTACTAGAACCACTAGTCTAGGAGGAAAGAAGTATGGTCTTGTAATAGTAGATGATTACTCTAGATTCACTTGAGTAATGTTTTTGGCTCATAAAGATGAGACTTTCTCAATATTTCTAAAATTTTTCAAGAAAGTCACAAATGAGAAAAACACTATCATAGTGTCTCTAAGAAGTGATCACAGAACTGAATTTGAAAATCTTATTTGAAAAATTCTGTTTTGAAAAAGGCATACATCATAATTTTTCTGCACCTAGAACACCTCAGCAAAATGGAGTTGTAGAGAGGAAAAATAGGACTCTAGAAGACATGGCCCGTACCATGCTATGTGAAAGCAAACTCCCTAAATACTTTTGGGCGGAAGCTATTAACACAGCATGTTACATCCTAAATAGAGCCCTAATTAGACCTATCCTTAAGAAAACACCCTATGAATTATGGCATGATAGGAAACCCAACTTAGGCTACTTTTATGCATTTGGTTGTAGATGCTTCATCCATAACAATGGTAAAGATAATCTTGGAAAGTTTGACGCTAAATCTGATGAAGGCATTTTCTTAGGATATTCAACCTCTAGTAAAGCTTATAGAGTATTCAATAAGAAGAGTCTAGTTGTAGAAGAATCGATTCATGTAGTCTTTGATGAATCTTTAGCATCAAGTTCGGGAAAGATTGATGATGAGGAAGATACAAGTTTACTTGAAGAGGTATTGAAAAATTGGATGTATCTTCAGATCATGATCAAGAAACTAAAGAAGAGGATTTACCTTTGGCTGATGTTATTGATACTGCTCATAATGATATAGATCTGCCTAGAGATTGGAGATATGCTCATGATCATCCAAGGGATTTGATCATAGGTGATCCATCTCAAGGAGTAAGAACTAGATCATCCATGAGAAATATTAATAATCATCTTGCGTTTGTATCTCAAATAGAACCTGAAACCATAGAAGAAGCTGAAAAGATAGCAATTGGATGTTAGCTATGCAAGAAGAGTTAAACCAATTCACTAGGAATAAGGTATGGACCCTAGTAGACAGACCTAAAGACCACCCTATAATAGGAACTAAATGGGTTTTTAGAAATAAATTAGACGAAAATGGACATAGTCATTAGGAATAAAGCTAGGCTAGTTGCAAAAGGATATAATCAGGAAGAAGGAATAGATTTTGATGAAACTTTTGCTCCTGTAGCTAGATTAGAAGCTATTAGACTATTGCTTGCATTTGCATGTCATATGAATTTCAACTTATTTCAAATGGATGTTAAAAGTGTTTTTAAATGGTTTTATAAATGAGGAAGTTTATGTTGAACAACCTCCTGGTTTTGAAGATCATGAATTTCCAAACCATGTTTTTAAATTACATAAAGCACTTTATGGTTTAAAACAAGCACCTAGAGCTTGGTATGATAGATTAAGTAAATTTTTGATTGAAAATGAATTTACAAGAGGAAATGTTGACAAAACCTTGTTTTTAAAAAGAAAAAAAATGATTTATTGGTTGTACAGATTTACGTTGATGATATTGTCTTTGGTGCTACTAACAATCTCTTTGCCAAGAATTCGCTAAGTTAATGCAGGGAGAATTCGAGATGAGCATGATGGGAGAACTTAACTTCTTCCTTGGACTTCAAATTAGACAAGAGAAAGCTAGAATCTTCATTAACCAAGCAAAGTACACGAAGGAAATACTTAAGAAGTTTGATATGGAATCTGCTAAACCTCTTGGCACGCCGATGAGCCCTTCATGCAAGCTGGACAAAGATGAAGATGGTAAGAAAATAGATCAAAAACATTACCGAGGTATGATCGGATCTTACTTTACTTAACTGCAAGTAGACCTGATATCATGTTTGCTGTTTGTTTATGTGCAAGATATCAATCTGAACCTAAAGAATCACATTTTATTGCTGTTAAAAGAATCTTTAGATATCTAAATGGAACTAAAAATGTAGGAATATGGTATTCTAGAGACTCAACACTTAATTTGATTGCTTATTCTGACTCTGATTATGCTGGATGTAAATTAGATAGAAAAAGTACAAGTGGTGCATGCCAATTTTTAGGAAGGTAACTTAATCTCTTGGTTTAGCAAGAAGCAAAATTCGGTTGCACTATCCACTGCTGAGGCAGAGTATGTTGCGGCTGGAAGTTGCTGTGCTCAAATCCTTTGGATTAAGCGACAACTTGAAGATTATGGCATCACACTTGATAAAATTCCTATTAGATGTGATAATACTAGTGCAATCAATCTAACTAAGAATCCAATTCAACATTCAAGAACTAAACACATAGAAATTAGACATCACTTTATTAGAGAACATGTAGCTAATAATGATATTTGTCTTGATTATGTGAACACTAATGATCAATTGGCTGATATTTTTACCAAACCTTTGAGTGAGGAGAGATTTTGTTATCTTAGAGGAGAATTAGGAGTTTGTGATCCTTTGATTGATTTTCTGAAACTCTCAAGGCCAACTATCTAAATTTCAGTAGATTTCTTGAAAATCTTCTACACCAATAAGGAAATTTATCTAGAAGTTTGATTCATTGATTTCCCAATTATTAAGGAGAATTTATCTAGATTTTGATGATGAATTTGATTAGTTTCAGATCCTTGAAATTCATTTTTTTACTGAAACTATTGTGGAGTCGACACCCTCAATTTTGGAGTCGACACCTTTTCTTTAGAGCTTTCTTTCTGCTCATTAGAGCCGACTCCGGCTTCTGCAGAGCCGACTCTAATTCGAGCGCTGACTGATTTTTTGTTCGGAGCCGACACCTCACTTTGCGGGAGTCGACTCTAAGTGAAAATCGTCACTTTATTAGGGCAGAGTCGACACCTCAAACGACCCTATGCTTTTTCAATCCCTTTCAAATCCTTCTCCAAAACTTTCCAAACTTTTTCAAACTCTTCAAAATCCTTGATTCCAACTTCCATTGATCTCCAATGGCTCCCAAAAGGCGAGGATCCATGTTTGGCGGCCGTTCCCACCGGGAGACGTTCCGTTCGAAGAACCGAGAGGGAATCTTCTTCCAGTTCTTCGTCTTCCTCTTCTTCCACTCCGGAAGCTTCTCCATCATCCTCCCGTATCGACTTGTTGGCTGGAAAGGTTATCACTATAGGAAGGAAGGTAGATTTTAACCTATTTGAATCGGAAGGTTTTTCAATAGGGAGACAAATAAAAGAGATGGGTTGGGAAAAGATTTGCTCACTAGATGTTCCGACCTACCCTGCCCTCGTGAAGGAATTCTACAGTGATTTATGTAGAGGGAAGGAGGTCTTGTGAGTTTTGTGCGTGGAACCAAAGTGGTAATCACTACAGAGTCGCTAGGAAATCTTTTGGAGATGCCCACTGTTGGTTTGACTGCATGTCAGCATGATGACAGAGGTGGAGCCCTGTCAAGGATGCTTGGAAGAGAAGTTTCTGAATTTGAGAGGTAATGGCAAATCAACTCAACCTGGAACTTCGATTACTTCATAATATTTGTGGGAGAATCCTATTTCCTAAGATTGGAAGATTTGAGTATGTCTCGGAGCGAGACATTCTTATGATGGACTGTATCATCACTGGTCAACCAGTAAATTTGGCCGGAATGATGATTGGTTATATGGCAGAGGCTAGCTACAAAGAAAAGATCTACACTGCCATATGGTATGGTTCTTACACTAGTATTCAGAAGCCATGGAGTGAAGATAATGGAGAATGAACTGCAAAGGAATCTCAGATATACTGACTACTACAGCATCTCCACTATTCATAGAATGGGATTCAGGAAAGTAAATGGCCAGTGGCAAAGGAAAGGACAAGAAGCCAGAACTGAGGAGGCCAGAGATGAGGATGTCCCTGGACCGTCTACTGCTGGACCATCAGTTGCGGGACCATCTGGTGCTGGACGAGCACTTCTTCACCCCCTCATGTGGCGTCAGATTTGTTGGCTGAGTCATCAGGTTTTTCAGAGAGGCAGCTTGATCAGCTCAGGGCCTTATTGACTGAGCATAATTCAGAGATGAGAAATGAGATGAGACTGCTCTTTACTAAACTTGACATGATTGCATCTACATTGGATATCTGTGGATACCCTATCATCTGAGCTTCACAAGATATCATAGATGGATCTAGAGCTTATATTGATGCTACTGGACAATTAAGAAGAGATATAGATTTTGCTATTACACCGATTGAGGATTGTCTTGAAGGCTTCAAGAAATCACAGAAAGATGAAATTATGGAGTTAATAGGTCATCTGAAGAGAATTGCCTACAAACATACTTGATTGACCTTCTACTTTCTATTTTGATATCTATCCAAGCCAACTCAAGTCAAATCCCAATCAGCTTTTATGTTCATGTCCAATCAAACTTAGCTTTTATATTATGTTGATAGCTTGTACTTAGGATTTACTCTTTTATATCTTAGTAATTGATGTAATGAAATGTTTTAATGTAATGAAAAAAATGTTTGAATGTTTGATACAATGATGGTTGCAATGAATGAAAGTCTTAGAATATTTACTCTTCTCTTCAATTATTCTGAATTTGAATATCACCTTAAAATTCTTTATACAATTGTTTTTCACCTTTTTGTTGATAACAAAAAAGGGGAGAAAAGAAGAATTGTATATGCATAAAAAATAAAAAATAAATAAAAAATAAAAATGGTATCATGCATAAGGGAGAGAGAGAATGATAATTTAAATCTAAAAGAAATATGCATAAAGAAAGGGAGAGTTAGAGTTATTTTATGCAGAGGGAGCATAATCGTTATTTGATACAATTTATGTTTCAATTTTGCTTACTTTGAAACTGTGGCTTATATCTTAAATTGAACAAATTTAAAATCTTGATAAGGTTTACAATGTTTATGAATTCCAATGCATATACTCAAAGTTTTTGTCATCATCAAAAAGGGGGAGATTGTTGACCCAATTATTAATTTTGATGATAAACAAAACTATTTGAGTATAACTCATGAAATTACTAATGATTTTGATTAAATATTTCAGTTTATAACTTGTTTAAATGATCAAAATCTTGAGAGAAATCAAGTTTGGAGCTCAATTCTAATGTTAAGGTAAGATTGCAGACATTAGAGTCGACACCTAGAATCACTGAGTCGACTCCGAAAACGGCACGGACTAGAGTCGACACCTGGAACCTGTAGAGTCAACTCCAATAGAAAGACAGAAAGATGGTTTTTCGGGTCTCAAATTAGAGTCGACCCCAGAAAAGTTAGAGTCGACTCCAGAAGCAAAATGTGTCGACTCCAGAAAAGTTAGAGCAGACTCCAAATCGGACTGTTGGAGGATTTCAATTTAGAGTCGACCCCAGGAAAGTCAGAGCTAACTCCAGATTGTCAAAATTGACTTTCAAATGTGTCAGAACGTCTCTAAACCTACTTTTTACTTTAAATCTCAACGACTATTACCTTATTTGTTCCTAATTTTTCTTCCATTTTGATTCTAACGATAGTTTTCATCTATTCTTAGTATTGGAAGGATCTATAAAAGCATGATGGATGTGACCATTTAAAAAGAGAGAAAATCAAGAAAAATAGAAAAGAAAAGAAGAGAAAAATCCGAGAGAAAATCAGAGGAAAAAATCAAAGGAAGATCGTATTGTTTCTCTGAAAGAAAAGAAAGAAATCCCTAGTCTTCACCCCTTCATTTTTGAGGAGATTTCTAAGTTTGAAGAAGCAAACGAGCAAGCCCTAGTTCCTGTTCTTCAACTGTTCTTCCGAGCTTCAAGAGAATACTCAAGGAAGATCCATTCAAAAGAAAGAAAGAGGAGAAGAATCAAGCCATAGATCTACAAATCAGGCCTTTATTTCTATCTCTTTGTTTGATTAGTTAACTTATCTTATTTGCTCATTTAAGGAGCAGTTATTGTATCAAACATTCTTATTCTTCTTGTGAACTGAGTCAATCAGGTGATTGAATCAGTTGAGGCAGTTTGCCTTGTGCAAGCAGTTGCTTGTGTGTAAGGTTTTGTGCTGGTGAACCTTGGAAACCAGCTGGTTTTGTTGTGCACCCAGGAAAACAATAAGTTTGAGTTGTGATCTTGTAAAACAACTCTGTTGTAATCAAGGTTGATTATAGTGTGGACCCAAGAGGTACTTGGGAGTGGACGTAGGTGTAGGTACACCGAACCACTATAAAATTTCAGTGTTTGCCGTGCTTGTCTCTTTATCTATTCCTCTTCATCTTCTCCTTGCATATTATGTCTTAACGATTGCATATATGTGATTTATTTTAAGTTGGGGTTTTACTTCAAAAGTGTTTAAAATTTTTTAAAAGACCCAATTCACCCCTCCTCTTGGGTTGTTATCTAGGATAACATTGGTTATGTTCGCTTACCTAGTAAGCAACAGGGGGACCCCACTGACCTTACCCTTAACTGGCTAGTTGATTAGCTAATTTTGACTTGGAGGGCTCCAAGGCGGTCTTGAAAGTTAGGAGCTGTCTAAATCTAGGGTAAACCTAGAATAGAGAGTATAATCTTTGTTAACTTGATTGTTAAGAATTATTAAATCCTAATTAAATTATTCATTACTCTTAGTTCTAGGAATCTTTTAGGATATTTTCTTTAGAATCTTCTTCTTTCTCTTCTATTACATTAGTTAAAAAAAAACTAAATTACTGTTTGCTTTAGAGTCATTGTTAGGGTGTATGCTTGGTCGCCGATCGTTGCAACCCAACCTTATACCATTAGATCCTGAGATAGAAAAAACTTTTAGAGCAAACAGACTCAGAGTTATGGATCCTAATAACGAAAATGACCCACCATAACAGTTAAAAGAGTATTTCACTCCTTCAAGGTATACCTACTTTTCCTGCATTCAAGTGCCTCCAGTAGAGGCTGTCCAATACGAAATTAAGTCAAGTGTAATTCAAATGTTACCGTCTTTCTATAAACTTGCAAATGAGGATCCCTACAAACACTTAGATAATTTTGAAATTTTGCTCAACTGTTAAGATTCAAAATTTCTCCGATGATGCACTTAGGCTTAAGTTTTCCCTTTTTCCCTAAAAGATAGAGCCAAGTATTGGTTAAATTCACTAGACACTGTTATAATTTCAATTTGGGATCATCTTCAGAGAGAGTTTCTTAAGAAATATTTTCTTATAGAAAAAATAAATCAAATTAGAAAAGCCATAACGAGTTTTTTCAGATAGATGGAGAGATGTTCCATGAGACATGGGAGAGATTAAAAGAACTGATTAGAAAATGTTCACATCATGCCATACCCAAATGGCAACTAGTTCAGTGCTTTTATGATGGTTTATCAGAAAAGCATCGGCAAATGGCTGATGCTTCACGTGGTGGGACATTTATGTTAAAAAATGAACATGAAGCTTGGCAACTCTTTGAGACATTGAGTGAGAATTCATTACATCACAGGTCAGTTGCTCGTCGAGACCCTCCTATAGGACCTAAAGAGGTGAAATATATGAAATAGGTCATTCTATAGATATCTATTCTAAGGTAGATGAATTATCCAATAAACTTGATCAAATTCTATAAGTTGAAAACATCTCTTCCCCATCTACTCAATTACATAAGGTATGCACAATTTGTTCGAGTCTAACCCATTCTATAGGTGAATATCTAGCTGCATACTAATTTTTGAACTTGTTCAGGAGCAAGCCCACCAAGCCCAAACCCGATTGGCTCCTAGAACAGGAAATGATCCATATGCAAATACTTACAATCCTGGCTGGCGAAATCATCCAAATTTCTTGAAAACCTCAACTTGTAACCAATTCATCATCGATCAGACCTAATTATCAAGAAACTAATTTTAGAAGCATGCCATATTCACAATATCCAAACATCCCACAACCTCCACCAAATAATCATCTACTTTCGAAGAAAAAGTGTTACAAGCATTGAAAGGGCTAGAAATGAATACTCAAATCCTTCACTCCCACACACAATCTATTGCAAAACTAGAAACTCAGATAGGTTAAGTAGCCACAGCATTCAGTAGAAGGGAGGAGGGTAAGTTACCTAGTCAGCCTATCGATAACCCGAAAGGACAATTCATGGTTGAGGGTTCCAATAGTCCTGACAAATTCTCAGAACATGCTGAATCGTTATGACTCTAAGAAGTGGAAAAACATTGAACCCACCTAAATCAACCCAAAAATTAGAAGTGGCTAAACCAGAAAAGAGAAGAAATGAAGAAGAAAAGAAATTCAATGATCAAGCAATCACACCTAAAGCCCCATTTCCTAGTGCTTTAGAATCCCCTTTGTCTTCAGATAAAAAAATAAAAATGAATGAGATGCTTGAGTTATTTAAGCAAGTAAATAAATTTACCTCTTCTCGATGCTATCAACCAAGTTTTGGCTTATGCCAAATTTCTGAAGGATCTATGCACAAAAAAATGGAAAGCAAAGTCACAAATACCAAAAAAGATCCATTTGACTGAGCAAGTCAGCTCAGTTGTTCAGCAAATAACCCCATCCAAACTAAAAGATCCTGTACCCGATTATATCATGTGTCATAGGGAACTTCATAATCAAAAAGCATTACTAGATTTGGGTGCGAGTGTAAACCTTCTCCCAAGTTTAGTGTATGAGTTATTCGGATTTGGAGAATTAAAACCCACAATGATAATACTACAATTGGAAAATAGATCAGTCAAAGTACCTTGTGGAATATTGGAAGATGTATTAGTGAAGGTAGATGAATTTTACTTTCTTGTCGACTTCCTTGTGTTAGATATGGAATCTAGTGGTAATGCTACTCAATTCTCATCATCCTTGGATGACCTTTTCTAGCTACCGCTAATGCATGTATAAATTGTAGAACAAGTGTTATGGATGTATCTTTTGGAAACAAGAAGATGAGATTGAATATTTTAATGCTTCCAAGGACCACCTATGTATAATTTAAATGAAGTAAACATGATCGAAGAAGTTATAGATAAAAAATTCCAAAGTTTGCTTGATTTGGATCCTTTACAAAAATGTCTTACACATTTTAGAATAGATGACTTTGATATTGATGAGTATACCAAAGAGATAAACCTGTTATTAAAACCACCTAAGAGTATAAAATATGAACCACTTCCAACTAAACAAGCCCTTTAATACCATCCTTGGAAGAACCACCCCAACTAGAATTGAAACATCTTCCTGCTAATTTAAAATATTCACTCCTTGAACCCAATGATACCCTTCCGGTAATCATTGCATCTACCCTAACCTCTGAGCAGGAAGATAAATTGGTAGATGTACTTAAAGAACATAAAGAGGCAATTAGATGGACAATAGCTAATCTTAAGGGAATTGACCCTTCCGTTTGCATGCACCACATTCATAGTAAAATTGAAGCCATAGCAACTCGAACCAATGATCATAAAGTTGTAATCAAGTTTATTCAGCGTAACATCCTTAGTCGTTTTGGATGCCCAAAGGCTATAATAAGTGATGGGGGTACACATTTCATGAATAGACACTTTGAAGGATTAATGAAAAATATAGAATTACTCATAAGGTAGCTACACCTTACCATCCCCAAACTAGTAGCCAAGTTGAAATATCAAATAGAAAAATTAAACATATCCTTGAGAAAACAGTGAGACCCGATAGGAAAGATTGGTCAGAACGTTTGGATGATGCAATATTATGGGCTTATCCTATGGCATTTAAAACTCCCATAGGAATGTTTCCATATCGGCTTGTATTTGGAAAGGCCTGCCATTTACCTGTAGAATTAGAACACCGTGCATTTTGGGCCATCAAGCAATTTAATTATGATATGAAGAATGCAGGTGTCAATAGGAAACTCCAATTAAATGAGTTAGAAGAGATGCAGAAGAGATACGAAATGACGCATACGAGAGTTCAAAATATATAAAGAATGAACCAAAGCATATCATGATAAATTTATTAATAGAAAAACTTTTGAACCAAATCAAAGAGTATGGCTTTACAATTCAAAATTACATCTTTTTCCTGAAAAACTTCATTCACGATGGAATGGACCTTTCATAGTAACTCAAGTATTTTCCCATGGAGCTGTAGAGCTTAAAGACCCTAAGCAGAAAAATACATTCAAAGTAAATGGCCAACATTTGAAACCATATATAGAAGACATTAATGATGGAGAAATTGTTGAATCAATTGATCTCGTGAACCCAACACTATATTAATGAGTAGCACAGTCTGGCTGAAGACTTTAAACTTAACGCTCTTGGGAGGCAACCCAGTTTATTAGTTATTTTTAACTTTTTATTCTTTTAGTATGACCAGAGAAGAGCAACAGAAGTAGATTGAAAGAAGATGGCAACAATGAAACCTCCAACCTTCAAATACTCTACGAGGTAGTATCTTTCCTTAAAATAATTTTTCTTCCATTAGGGACAATAAAAATTAAGTGGAGGGGGGAGAATAAGTAAATCCTTGAGTAAAACTATAATCAGATGTGTGTACCAAATTCTGTCTCGATTTGAAGTTAGTCAAGCAGTCTAATTAATGATTGATTAATGGTTTGATTATTTTTGAGATACTGAGAATAAATTATTAAGAAAACCTAATAAAAGGTAGGGTTTAGCCCAGAAAAATTTTTAGAATAATTTCAGACCCTCCTGACAACTGATTTTAATAGTACAATCTACTTAATAAGGGTATGGGTTAAAATGTCATTCAAAAAAAAAAAGAAGAGAAAAAAAAAAAAAATCTCTCTTAAAGTTAATAAATTAGGTTCTTAGCATCTTTCACTAAGTAATCGAGCCTCGTCACCTAAGCAAGTGATGTTGTTCGCATAAAAATGTGAGAATGTAAAAGAACCTAAGTAGAGTCAGTCTTACCTAAAGCCTTTTTGACTCGAGTCAGTAAGTCCGAGGGTGTTTTACACCTAATGCCCTAAAACCAATTGGTTTGGGAGCCATTGGCCTAAAGCTCGCTACAAGGTTTAATTAGAAAGCAAGGGGTTAGGACATTGCACTGACTTTATACATAGATAAATAAATAAATAAATAAGGGGATTAAATTACAAAAAGACACTACACCCACCCAAATTAAGTTAGAAGACTTAAACAGAGAAGTGAAAAGTTGGTGAAGAAAGACTTCTATAAATTCTTATGGACTACACTCTATCACTAAAGAGGTAAACTCAATAATCCGATGAAGTACCTCCCTTATGATCTAATCAAAAAATTTTTTAGAACTGTAAGATAACTGTCAATTCTTGGACTATTTGGTACATATTTCTAAATTTCTTATTTGCTCGAGAACGAGTAAGATTCAGTTGGGGGGAGTGATAAACGCACAAATAATCATCATAAACATATTGATTAAGTGGTCAAATTACCTTTATTATTTAATATTTAATTATTTTATAATATTTGTAGGTAAAGCCCATATCTTAAAGAGCTCAATTTTAGAAGTCCAACGATACAAACGGTACTCAAATCGGACTTAAAATGAGCTCGGAATTGATTTTACAATGATTTATCTGTTTCTAAACGCATCTCAAAGCAAAGTCGGCAAACCAACTGCCGAGTTCATCGTCTTTTCACACGAATTTTCCTTTTTTTTTCCGATTCTTCTCCTCTTCTGATTCAATCGTTCTCTCCACCAATCAAGAAATAAATTGGATTGAAAATTCTCAAATTGGAAGTATGAACTTCAGATGGAAGGAATATGGATGACCTAGGACTACAGATTCTGGCATACCTTTTCTGAATATAAAGCCTTGAGTCATCGTTGCAAATAGTAATAAAGTTGATCAACCTATGGTCCATGATGGATTTCTCATTTTTTTAATAAGGGTTTAAGTTGCTACTAGGGTTGACAATATCTGTATTTAAATTATACATATAAAAATATCTTTTAAAAGAGAAATTATGGAGAGAAAAATAATAAGAAGAGAATACATGCAAATCTTACCTGGGGCGATATATCCTAGTGTTCCTTTTATCCCTGCTAAGCTTGTTAAATTTTTAGATGCCATGGAGCTTGAAGTAGAGAGGAACCTTGCGAGCCCAAAATCACCCACATGGGCAATCATGTCATCATCAAGAACATTGCTTGGCTTTAGATCGCAGTGGATCGCTGGCACTGAAGTGTTATGATGTAGATAACATAGGGCAGAAGCAACATCAAGGGCAATATTCAACCTCTCTGACAGGTTTGACTTTCTAGACTGATGATACTACTGAGATTTATGATGCAGCCATTCTTCCAAGCTCCCATTAGGCATGTATTCAAAGATTAGAGCTTTAAAATCATTTCCAGTAAAATCGATACTTGAGCATACACTGATGATTTTGACAAGATTCTTGTGCCGAACATTTCTTATGATTTCACATTCGGCTTTAAAACTCTTCAGAGCTCCAATTTGGTGCATGTTAAATACCTTCACAGCAACGAGCTTCTCTTGGCAATCCAATTTCCCTTTGTATACAGAAGCAAAACTTCCAGTACCAACCAAATTGGCTGAAGCGAATCCATCAGTTGCTTTGAGGATATCAGTGTAGGATATTATTCTGTACTTATCTTCCAGGGAGGACACCGTCAATGGAGAATTTTCCCGTCCCTTTCTCCGTTGTAAACGAATTACCAGAAAGCTAAAGAATATGATTGCTACAACACTTGCAACGGCAACGATGATTACTATCTTGAAATGATTTCTTTTGGAGGCTTCGACAGAGCATGGTGGTAGCTGCAGCTTTGGATCACCTCCACAGAGCCTCTTGTTCCCTTGGACAAAAGTTTCACTTGAATTGCCAAAGACGCCATCCTTGGGCACTTCTCCTTCGAGGTCATTGAACGACAGATTTAGATACTGCAGAGAAGTGAAGGACCCGAGGAATTCTGGAATTTGCCCGGTCAATTTGTTTCGGGAAAGGTCCAGCTCCGTAAGTCCTCTTAAGCTTACAAAGGATTGCGGAATGTGCCCTTGAAAGAAGTTGCCTTCCATGCGAAGGTCATCCAAATGCTGACAGGCACCGAGAGTGGGAGGAATTACACCTGACAATAGGGTATTGGAGACATTTAAGCAGCCGAGGTTCATCAAGCCACCCACTTCCATGGGCATGGACCCAGTGATATTGTTATGCGACAGATCCAGGGCTCGTGTTAGGGAGGAGAGACCAACGAGTTCTTTTGGTATGGATCCACCAAGTGCATTATGAGAAAGATTTAATATATTTAAAAATATACAACCTCCGAAACTTGCCGGGATTGTTAAAAGATAATGGTTGTTAGTTTGTTAGTATTTTATTTTTGTTTTATTTAGTCTGAGTTAGTTTTTTAAATAATGAGCCTATCTTTTATGATTTGATAGGATAGCCTTAGATGGATAAGATTATAAGAGGATTATGCTCATCCATAGAAAAAAGAAATATATTTATATGGTGATGTGCTTAATGAAACATAATAGATCAATTTTATTCTTGAGAGAAATCCTTCTTCTATTTTGATTTCTCTTCCCAAAATAATCTGAGTTGGAAACAATCTCAACAAAAATTGGTATCATAGCCTAGTTCCCGATTTTATCAGATTCAAAGAAAAATCGAAGAAACAAGAAAGAAAGAAAAGAAATCTTGCTTTCTTGATTTTGTTGACGGTGACGAAGGAGAAGGAAGCCGGTGAAGGCGAGGAGGACGAGAAGATCGAAGCCAGTGGTACTTTCCTTCCACGCGTAGCCGACGAGTTCTTCCATCAGGTTCTTTCATCCTACAATTTTCTCTTTCCAAAGTAAAAAAAAAAATCGGTGATGTTGAGGAAGCCGTCGAGATTCCACACGAACACAGGGAAGAAGCCCCATTTTTCTTCCTTTTTCGAATTCCACTTGGTGTCAGGGTCCAATGAGTGGATCTTTGGAGAAAAAGTAGAAAAGGAAAACCTATGTGAAGACAAAAGAAAAAGAAGTAGCCAAGAGCGGTGATCAGAAGACACAAAGAGCGATGATCAGAAGACACAAAAGATGAAAAAAAGAAGGAAGTTATATCATCTTAGGTCTTCCGTTCAAGAAGCGGTGAAGACAGGACGAAAGGGCACGGTCGTTCAAGAAGCCGTGAAGAAAAAAAAATTACTACAAAAAAAATAATTCATGGCAACCCCAAGCAATATTGGTATGAATATCCATCAACCTTCTATCCCTATTTTTGATGGAGAAAATTATGATTATTGGAGCGTCAAGATGAAGACCTTTTTATTTCACAAGAAGTATGGGATCTAGTTGAGAATGGGTACGAAGACCCAGTTAATTCAACAAATAATCAGAAGGAGCAACTGAAAGACTACAAAAAGAAGGATGCCAAAGCCCTATTCTTCATCTAACAAGCTGTATCTGAGAAAATTTTTCCTAGAATTATTAGAGCCACCAAATCAAAGGAGGCATAGGATATCTTGCAGGAGGAATTTCAAGGAAACATAAAGGTAAGAGCTATTAAACTTCAAACTCTAAGAAGAGAATTAGATAATTTGAGAATGCAAGAAATAAAAAATTGAAGGATTACTTCTCCAAAATTACGGAGACTATTAATCAAATGAAGAGCTATGGTGAAACCATCACCGAGCGAAGAATATGTGAGAAAATCTTGGCTAATTTATCTCCAAAATTTGATACAATAGTTGCAATTATTGAAGAATCTAAAGATCTTTCTGAATTAAGTGTTCATGAATTGATGGGATCTCTTGAAGCTCATGAGCAAAGATTGTTTAGGCATAAAGAATCATCAATTGAAAGTGCCTTTCAATCTAAACTCAAAGTGGTTGATAAAAATTCTCAAAAAGAATCATCCAGTCATGCTCCAGTCAAAAGAGAGTCATTCAGAGGTGAAAACCAAATAGGGGAAGAGGAAGAAATATGAAAGGAAGAGGTAGAGAAATGCAAGGAAATAATTTTTCAAAAAGGCAATATGATGAGAGCACTCAACAAAGGTACAACATATAAAAGGTCTTCTCATGCTGAAAAAGATTGCTGGTTTAGGGGAAAACCCCAATGTTATAATTGCAAAAAGTTTGGACATGTTCAAAAAGATTGCAGATACAAAGCAAATGAACAAGCACACTTCTTAGAAGAAAATGAAGGTCAACATAGCACACTATATGCATGTCAAACTGCAGAAGAACAAAGTAATAATATGTGGTATCTTGACAGTGGTTGCAGCAATCACAGGACAGGAGACAAGTCTATTTTTGTGGACATTGACAGTTCTTCAATTTCATAAGTGAAGATGGAAAATGATGCAATAGTCCAAGCAAGAGGCAAAGGCACAATTGAAATCAATACCATGAAAGGAAGAAAATTCATTCATGATGTTTTACTTGTTCCAGATTTGAAACAAAATCTCTTGAGTGTTGGACAACTGATTGAGCATGGGCATATGGTACACTTTGAAAATAATGTTTGCAAGTTATATGACAGAGGGATGAAAAAGCAACTTATGGCAAATATCAAGATGGAGAAAAATAGAAGTTTTCCTCTTATTCTGCACTATGCAAAGGATGCTGCATGGAAGATGAAGGTAAATGATGAGTCATCATTATGGCATAAAAGGTTTGGGCACTTGAATTTTTAAAGTTTGAGAAGTTTATATCAAAAGAATATGGTGTATGGTCTACCAGCAATATATGACAAGGAAGAACCTTGTGAAGGATGTGCACTTGGAAAACAACATAGATAGGCATTTCCAAAAGAGCATGTATGGAGAGCTAAAGCACCATTGGAGCTTATTCATACTGACATATGTGGACCTATGAAAACTCCTTATAATGCAGGTAACATCTACTTCATTATTTTTATTGATGACTATTCAAGGATGACATGGGTATATTTTATGAGATATAAATCAGAAGCATTTCTTATCTTTAAGAAGTTTAAAAATCTTGTGGAAAGACAAAGTGGGCTTTATATCAAGGTGCTAAGAAGTGATAGAGGTGGTGAATACAATTCAAATGAATTTGAGAAATTTTGTGAAGATGATGGTATACAAAAACAATTGACTGTTAGCTATACACCAGAGCAAAATGGTGTTGCAGAAAGAAAGAATCGTACTATTGTTGAGATGTCTAGATCTATGCTCAAAGACAAAGGCCTTCCAAATTCTTATTGGGCAGAAGCAGTGAATACAGCAGTTTATCTGATGAATAGATGTCCAATAAAAGCTCTTCCAAATAAGACACCATTTGAAGCCTGGTATGGTAGAAAGCCTTCAGTGAAGCATTTCAAAATCTTTGGATGTGTGTGCTATGCACATATTCCAAAGGAAAGGAGGCATAAACTTGATAAAGTGAGTGAAAAATGTATTTTTGTTGGATACAGTTCTAAATCAAAAGGTTACAAACTTTTCAGCTTGAAGCAAAATCAAGTGATCATAAGAAGAGATATTATTTTCAATGAAAAAGTTGCTTGGGATTGGAAGCAAAAGAAAGTTGAAGAAAATATTATTCCTATTGATGAAGAAATCTATGATGCTCAAAATGAAGAAAATGAGGTTGAAGGTTTACCACAAACTTCTCCAAGTTCAAGTCCATCTTCAAGTTCTACTCCTATAAAAATGAGAAGGTTAAGTGACATTTATGCTTCTTGTAATTTCTGTATGATTGAGCCTAAATCTTATGAAAATGCTATGCATGAAGAAGTGTGGAACAAAGCAATGCAGAAAAAATCAATATGATTGAGAAGAACAAAACTTGGGAATTAGTGAATGTTGGTCCAGATAGCAACCCAAGAGGGGGGGTGAATTGGGTTTTTCAAAAAATAAACTCTTTTAAAGATAACCCCCAGCGGAAATAAAAATTTAGATTCACAAATTTAAAACTAAGCAACTATAAATGAAGAGTTGAAGATAAAGAGACAATCACGGCAAACACAATAGATTTTATAGTGGTTCGGTGTACCTACACCTACGTCCACTCCCAAGTACCTCTTGGGTCCACACTATAATCAAACTAATTACAGCAGAGTTGTTTTGCAAGCTCACAACTCAAACTTGTTGTTTTCCCGGGCGCACAATGAACCCAGCTGGTTTTCAAGACTAACCAGCACAAAACCTAAAACCACAAGCTAACGCTTGCACAAGGCTAACAGCCTCAGCTTGAATCAATCACCAGATTGACCCAGCAAACAGTATTTTGAGTTTACAAAAGCAAACTGCTCCTTCAATGAGCAAATATATAATAATGAAACAATAAATAGAGATTAGGAACCAAAGCCTGATTCGAAGATCTTGGTGTCTTCTTCCTTCTCTTCCTTTGAATGGATCTTCCTTTGAATATGCTCTTGAGGTTCAGAAGATTGAAAAAACTAGGGCTTCTCCCTTCTTTTGAGATTTCTTCTAAGTAGAACAGCAAAGGCTTGGAATCTCTTTCTCTTCTCTTGGGGAATGAATATGATCTTTCCTTACAGGTTTTCCCTCTTTTCTTTTCTGATGGATCTCAAGGATTTTCTCTATTCTTTTCTTTTGCCTCTTTCTTGTCTTTTTCTCTCTTCTTATTTGGGATGCAATCACCCCTCTTCTTATAGATTCGATTAATCCATAAATAGTGCAAAACTATCCGTTAGAAGCAAGTGAAAAAGGATTAGATCCATAAATAACAATAGCCGTTGGGATTAAAAACGATAAAGTTAAAGTTTAGAGTCGTCCTGATAGTTCTAGAGCCGTGTCTGACATTCTGGAGTCGGCTCTGGCTTTTCTGGAGTCGGCTCTAACTCGAAATAATTTAATCCGCTCGATCTGGAGTCGTCTCTAACTTTTATGAGGTCGACACAAAATTCTTCTGGAGTCGACTCTAACAGTCTGGGAGTCGACTCTAAGTCGTGGCCTAAAATCCAACGTTCTGTTGTTTCTGATAGAGTCGGCTCTCACAGTCCCGGAGTCGACTCTAAGTCTGTGCCATTTTCTGGAGTCGGCTCTGCGATTCCATGTGTCGACTCTAATGTCTGCAGTCTTACCTTGACATTAGATTCAAACCAGAACTTGATTTTCCTTCTTGATTTTGATCATTAATTAGACTTATAAACTGAAAAACTTAATCAAAATCATTAGTAACATCAAATGTTATACTCAATTAGTTTTGTTAATCATCAAAATCCTCAATTGGGTCAACAATCTCCCCCTTTTTGATGATGACAAAAACTTTGAGTATATGCATTAAACAAATTCATTTGAATTGAGAATTTAAAGCTTAGAGACTTTGTAACAGAGAATTTGATGCCAACATTTAAAATGAATAAAGATAAACAAAACATGACATCAATCAAAATGATTCAACTTTTATATGGAGAAATTTATTAAGCTCCCCTGCATTGAATAACTCCCCCTATGTAGATAGACTGAATTTTTTAATAAAAATCTCTCAATCTTTCTCTCTTCATTCTCTTTTTCTTCATTATACACTCTTAAAAATTCTCTTTTTCCTTTTTATGCATTATACACTCATCTCATCTCTCCCCCTTTTTTGTTATCAACAATAAGGTGAGTTTTAAAAGCAAATAAGAATGTTATCAAAGCGAGGATGTTGGTTCGAATAGTCATAAAGATAGGAATTGACATTCATTGACATTCAATCAAAGATAAATTTGTAATAAAAGTGTAATATTCATTCAACCATTTGTACTCCAAAGAAAGATCTATTATATGTATTCAAAAAAAAAAAAAACAGATTTAAGTATTTAAGTCCTATATACATGCTAAGAAAGAAAACAAGAAATCCTAAGATACAACCTAGGATTGAATATCAAATATGCTTGTACACTATTTTCTTTAGATGTCCGATCATCTCCATAACATCATCTTTTTGGGTTTTCTTAAAGCTTTCAAGACATGCTTCAATCTGAGAAACGGCAAGGTCAATATCTTTCTTTAGTTGACTTGTAGCATGAAGATACTTTCCAGAACCGTCAGCAATCCCTTCCATCCTTTCAAAAATATTATGAAGATCAGCGCTAAAGGATTCGACAGAATTGCTAAGTGAAAAAGAAATCATGTCAAGTCTTGAATTAATCTCCTCCTTTAGTTGATTGAACTCCTCTCTTAATTTACACATATCATTTGTTCTTACACTGTCATACTCAGCAAGTAAAGCCCTGAGCTGACCAATTTGCTCCTCAGAAAATCTTTCTGATGCCATTGCTGACTGATGTGAAAGTTGAGAGCTTGGTCCAGCTTCTGAGGATCCAGCAGGTGGTCTAGTAGAAGGTCCAGCAGAAGGTCTAGCAGAAGATGGTCCAGCAGATGGTTCAGGAATGTCTTCTCCTCTGACTTCCTTAACTCTAACCTTCTCAGCTCTGGCCTCATGTCCTCTTTTAATCCAGTTTCCATTTTCTTTTCTAAAGCCCATTCGGTGAATTGTAGAGACACTATAGTAATCTGTATGTCTTAACTTTCTTAGTGGCTCATTGTCCATTATGTGAACACCTTGGCTTCTGAAAACTAAAGTTAAAACCATACCATATGGCAATGTAGATCTCTTCTTAGTAGCTGCCTCCGTCATATAGCCTATCATCATCTCAGCAAGATTTAAGGGTCTACCAGTGAGTATGCAGTCCATTAATAAACGTCTCGCTCCGAGATATACTCAAATCTTTCGATTTTAGGAAAAAGAATCCTCCCACAGATATTGTGAAGTAGTCTGAGTTCCAAATTAAGTTGATTTGCTAAAATTTCCTCAAACTCAGAGACTTCTCTTCCTAACATCCTTGATAATGCTCCTCCTCTATCTTCATGATGATATTCAATAAGTCCAACAGTAGGCATTTCCAATAAATTTCCAAGAGATTCGGCTGTGATGACTACCTTTGTTCCTCTTACAATACTTACTAATCCTCCCTCTCCTCTACTTAAATCATTATAAAACTCTCTTACTAGGGCGGGGTAGGTAGGAATATCCAAAGAGCAGACCTTCTCCCATCCCATTTCTTGCAACAATCGCCCAATAGCAAAGCCTTCGGAAATAAAGAAGTTAAAATCAACTTTCCTTCCAGTTGTAATGGCCTTACCAGCTAATTGGTCAACTTTTGGAGAAGATGGTGAGGGTGGAGAGTCATCTTGAGTGGTGGATGAAGAAGATGACGAAGGTTGCCTCCGATTTGAATGGCGCTTCGTCGGAACAGTCGAACCACCAATGGTAGCATGCCTTTTGGGAGCCATTGGATTCGATTGGACTGAGGAATCAAGGTTTTGAGGGATTTGAGGGTTTGGAATAGTTTGGAAAGCTTAAAAGTGGTTTAGGAGACGATAGAAATCATTTGGGGTTGACTCGCCCTTTTTATTTTGACCTAGTTCCACTTAGAGTCGACTCCCGAAAACGAGGTGTCGGCTCCGAACCAGAGAATCTGTCAGCGCCCGAATTAGAGTCGGCTCTACAGAAGCCAGAGTCGGCTCTAATTGCCCAGACAGAACATCAAAATAAGAAGGTGTCGACTCCACAAACTGAACGACTAGTTTCAGAGAAAAATCAGATTTTCAAGGATCTGAAACTGATCAAATTAATCATCAAACTCTAGATAAGTGTTCCTTATCAATTGGGGAAACAATAAATCAATTTTCTAGATAAATTTTCTTATTGAACATAGAGGATTTTCAAGAAATTATAGAAGTCTAGATAGTTGTTGTCCTTAGGAGTTTCAGAAAATTATTCTAAAGGATCACAAACTCCTAATTCTCCTCTAAGATAGCAAAATCTCTCCTCACTCAAAGGTTTGGTAAAGATATCAGCTAATTGATCATTAGTATTAACATATTCAAGACAAACATCTTTGTTGGTTACATGTTCTCTAATAAAGTGATGTCTAATTTCAATGTGTTTAGTTCTTGAATGTTGAATTGGATTTTTAGTTAGATTGATAGCACTAGTATTATCACATTTAATTGGTATTTTATCAAGTGTGATACCATAATCTTCAAGTTGTCGCTTAATCCAAAGGATTTGAGCACAGCAACTTCCAGCTGCAACATACTCTGCCTCAGCAGTGGATAATGCAACCGAATTTTGCCTTGCTAAACCAAGAGATTAAGTTACTTCCTAAAGTTGGCATACCCCACTTGTACTCTTTCTATCTAACTTACAACTAGCATAGTCAGAATCAGAATAAGCATTCAATTTTAAGGTTGAGTCTCTAGAATACCATAATCCTACATTTTTAGTTCCATTTAAGTATCTAAAGATTCTTTTAACAGCAAGTAAATGTGATTCCTTAGGATTAGATTGATATCTTGCACATAAGCAGACAGAAAACATGATATCTGGCCTACTTGCAGTTAGATAAAGAAGTGATCCAATCATACCTCTGTAATGCTTTTGATCTACTTTCTTACCTACTTCATCCTTGTCCAGCTTGCATGAGGGACTCATTGGCGTACCAAGAGGTTTAGCAGATTCCATACCAAATTTCTTGAGTATTTCCTTTGTATACTTTGTTTGGTTAATGAAAATTCTGCTTTCTCTTGTTTGATTTGAAGTCCAAGGAAGAAGTTTAGTTCTCCCATCATGCTCATCTCGAATTCTCCCTGCATTAGCTTAGCAAATTCTTGACAAAGAAGATTGTTAGTAGCACCAAATATAATGTCATCAACATAANATACACCTTGGGGTCAGCTCCTGACTATTTGGTTGTCGACTCCAGGCTTTGAACTTTGAAAGTTTCTTTTAAAACATTGATTCAAAACATGTTTCTTTATCCATTTTGATTGATCAAACATTTTTAATCCCTAAAACACTTGTTAAATCTATTAGAAACAAAATGAATATACTCATGTCTTTTATTAATCATCAAAATCAATAATTGGGTCAATAATCTCCGCCTTTTTGATGATTATAAAAACACTGAGTATATGCATGATTAAACATTAGGATTTTCAAATCAAATATCTCAATTATTTATTCCTCACAGGTAAGCTCCCCCTGAATGAGGTAGCTCCCCCTATGATACTCAATTTAACATCTATTCTTTTCCTTTTAACAGTAAACTTTTAATGTTTGATACCAATTAACCAGTTATATCAATTTTAACATCTATTCATCCTTTCAATGCATATATGGTAGTTAATTAAGTTTAATTGTTCCAATGCATCTCTTCCCTTTTATAACTTTCAATGCATATACGACTATCAATAACTTCTCCCCCTTTTTTGTAATCAACAAAAAGGTTACAAAGTTTTAAGTGAAATGACAAAATTGATCGATGCTTTAAGATCAAATGACATTCATTAAGCATCAAATAAGTTTATTACATCAAAATGTCAAACATTACATCATATTGCTAAAAGAAACTTCATTACATCAAAACTTCATTACATTAGAACTTTTAATAAAGTAAATCAACATCAAACTAGACTAAATGACATCAAAGAAACTTCATTACAATATAATCAAAAGTTAGTTCTAATGAATCTTTGCAAATCTTCTAATATTCTTGCCATTCCTTCACTCTAAGTCCTTACAAATTCTTTTAGTCTTCTATCAACAAATGCACATGCAGTCATAATTTTGTCCTGAAGCTCAGCATTGCATATGGAATAAGTCTCTGAGTCTCCACCAATATCTTTAAGTTCTTCAAAAATGTTCTTGAGATCATTCTTTAAGGATTCAGCGGAGGCTCCAAGAGTAGACTCAATTTTGCTAATTCTTTCATCCAAAGAATAGAGGGTCTCTCTCAGGTTCATATATTGGCTATCTAGCTCAGATTTAATCTCTTCCTTGTGGGTAGCAAAAATACTTCTAAGCTGTTCCAACTGAACATCGGAAAAACCAATAGATGACTGATCAAAAGTAGAAGGAACCGGTGGAGCTGGAGGTACATCCTGACTGGGCTCTGGTGAGCTGTATCTCACAGATGGTCCTGCCTCAGAAGGGCTAGGTACATTAGTCTCAGCAACCCTATCTCCAGTATGACCTTTTCTCTCCTATTTTTCATCTACTTTTATAAATCCCATCCTGTGCACAGTGGCTAAATTGTAGTAGTCAGTGTGCCTAAGGTTCTTCGATGGCTCATTCTCAGATATAGCTACACCTTGACTTCTAAAAACCAAGGTAAGAATCATCCCATAAGGCAATGAAGATCTCTTCTTGCCCTCGACCTCAGCCATATACCATATCATCATTCCAGCAAGATTTATTGGCTGACCCGTCAAGATACTGTCCATGACAACAATGTCTCGCTCTGAGACATACTCAAAATGGCCAGTCTTGGGAAATAGAATCCTACTGTAGATGTTATGCAACAGCCTAAGCTCAAGTGGCAATGGGTTTGCCCTAACCTCTTCAAATTCAGTTATTTCTCTTCCTAACATTCTTGATAAAGCAGCTGATCTCTCACTGTGAATATTTACAACAAATCCAGTGATAGGAATACTTAACAAATTTCCTAAAATTTGAAAAGTAAGATGAATTCTCTTTCCTCTTACTGAACTAACAATCCCACCATCTCCTCTAGATAAATTCAAGTAAAATTCTTTAACAAGAGCTGGATAAGTAGGAACATCCAAAGAGCAAACTTTATTCCAACCGAGTTCTTTAATCTGTCTACCAATGTCAAAACCCTCGGCATCAAAGAAATCAAAATCTACTTTCCTACCCATGGGAATAACTCGCCCAGCAAGGGTATCTACCTATGGAGAGGAGGGGCCAGGATTATCTGAGGGAGTTGACGAAGAATCATCACTGGGAGTGGGTTCTTGGACGGGACGCCTAGCCGTACACTTCCTTGTAGCAATGGCATCAAAGACCGATCCCCTACGCTTAGGTGCCATAGAAATCTTAAGGAATGGTTGATTTGAAGAGTATTTTGTTTTGGGAAGTTTGGAGAGTGTTTGGAGAAGATTTGGAGAGGGTTTGGAGAAGATAAAAATCGTGAAGGTGTCGACTCTGCCCTAATAAAGTCAATTTGGGTCCACCAGGTGTCGACTCCTGCAAAGTCGAGTGTCAACTCCAAGTCGCTAACACAGTTAGCGCCCGAACTGGAGTTGGCTCCACTTAAGCGGGTGTCGGCTCCAAGGTCAAAGACCGAGAGCGACACAAAAGAGGTGTCGACTCCTCAAATTGAGGTGTCAACTCCACTGATAGTTTCAAAGAAAAATAAATGAATTTCAACCAGTCGAAACTTGTCAAAATAAGGTCAATAAATTTTTGAAAAAATCTTTGGAATGTGAGGAATCAAATTGCTCAAATGACTGGATAAATTGTCCTTAAAATTATGAAAGGAATCTCAAGAAATTGATAGAAATCTAGATAATCATTCCTTAGGGTTTCAAAGTCATTCCAAAGGATCACAACCCTAATTCACCTCTAAGATAACAAAATCTCTCTTCACTCAAAGGTTTTGTAAATATGTCAGCTAATTGTTCTTCAGTACTAACATAATAAAGGCAAATTTCATTGTTAGCTACATGTTCTCTTATAAAATGATATCTAATTTTAATGTGTTTAGTTCTTGAATGTTGGATTGGATTCTTAGTTAAACTGATTGCACTTGTATTATCACATCTAATAGGAGTTTTATCAAGTTATGCCATAATCTTCAAGTTGTCGCTTAATCCAAAGGATTTGAGCATAGCAACTTGCAGCTGCAACATATTCTGCTTCAGCAGTAGATAATGCAACCGAATTTTGCTTTTTGCTAAACCAAGAGATTAAGTTACTTCCTAAGAATTGACATGTACCACTTGTACTTTTTCTATCTAGTTTACATCTAGCATAGTCAGAGTTAGAATATGCAATTAAGTTTAGTGTTGAGTCTCTAGAATACCATAATCCTACATTTTTAGTTCCACTTAGATATCTTAAAATTCTTTTCACAGCAATTAAGTGAGATTCTTTAGGTTCTGATTGAAATCTAGCACATAGACAAACAACAAACATGATATCTGGTCTACTTGCTGTTAAGTAAAGTAAGATCCGATCATACCTCTATAGTATTTTTGATCTACATTCTTACCATCTTCATCCTTGTCTAATTTGCATGAAGGACTCATAGGTGTTCCAAGGGCTTTGATTGATTCCATTCCAAACTTCTTGAGAAGTTCCTTTGTGTACTTTATTTGGTTGATGAAAATCTCCTCTTTACTTTGCTTGATTTGAAGTCCTAGGAAGAAGTTGAGTTCTCCCATCATGCTCATTTCGAATTTACCCTGCATTAACTTAGCAAATTCTTGACACAAGAGATTGTTAGTAGCACCGAATATAATATCATCTATATATTTGTACTACTAATAAGTCTTTATCTTTCCTTTTCAAAAATAAGGTTTTGTCTACATTTCCTCTAGTAAAATCATTTTCAATCAGAAATTTGCTTAACCTATCATACCAAGCTCTAGGTGCTTATTTTAAACCATATAGTGCTTTATGCAATTTAAAAACATGATTTGGAAATTCATGATCTTCAAAACCAGGTGGTTGTTCCATAAATACTTCCTCATTTATTAAACCATTTAAAAATGCACTTTTAACATCCATTTGAAATAAATTTATTTTCATATGATATGCAAATGCAAGTAATAATCTAATTGCTTCTAATCTAGCTGCAGGTGCAAAAGTTTCATCAAAATCAATTCCTTCTTCTTGATTATATCCTTTTGCAACTAATCTAGCTTTATTTCTAATTACTATGCCATTTTCATCCAATTTAGATCCTATAACCGAATGACCTTTAGGTCTATCAACTAAGGACCATACATTATTCCTAGTTAATTGATTTAATTCTTCTTGCATAGCTAGCATCCAATTACTATCTTTTTCAGCTTCTTCAACCGTTTTAGGTTCAATTTGAGATACAAATGCAAGAGAATTATTGATATTCCTCATAGATGACCTAGTTCTTACTCCTTGAGATGGATCACCAATAATCAATTCCTTTAGATGACCATAGGCATATCTCCAATCTCTAGGAAGATCTACTTCATTATGATTAGTATCAATATCATCAATCCTAGGTGAATCATCATCTTTAGCTTCTTGTTCATGATCTGAAGATACATCTATATTTAATTTTTTAATATCTCTTTCTAGTATATTTGTATCTTCCTCATCATCAAATTTTTCTGAACTTGATGCTATAGACTCATCAAAAACTACATTAATGGATTCTTCTATAATTAAGGATTTCTTGTTAAATATTCTATAGGCTTTACTAGTTGTTGAATATCCTAAGAATATGCCTTCATTAGATTTTGCATCAAATTTTTCAAGATTATCTTTTCCATTATTATGAATAAAACATTTACAGCCAAATACATGAAAATAACATATCTTTGGTTTTCTATTATTCCGTAATTCATAAGGTATTTTCTTAAGGATTGGCCTAATTAGGGCTCTATTAAGAATATAACATGCCGTGTTTATACCTTTCGCTTAGAAGTACTCTGAGAGTTGGCTTTCACATAGCATGGTACGGGCCATATCTTCTAAAGTCCTATTTTTTCTTTCTACAACTTCATTTTGTTGTGTGTTCTAGGTGCAGAAAAGTTATGATGAATGCCATGTTCTGTGCACAAATTTTCAAATAAGTGATTTTTAAATTCTGTGCCATGATCACTTCTAAGAGACACTATGGTGTTTTTTTCTCATTAGTGACTTTCTTAAAAAATTTCAGAAATATTAAAAAAGTCTCATCCTTATGAGCCAGAAATAATACCCAAGTGTATCTAGAATAATCATCTACTATCATAAGACCATATTTCTTTCCTCCTAGACTAGTGGTTCTAGTAGGTCCAAAAAGGTCCATATGAAGTAGCTCTAATGGCCTAGAAGTGAAAACTACATTTTTTGATTTGAAAGAGTTTCTAGTTTGTTTCCCTAATTGACATGCATCACAAATTCTGTTATTTTCAAAATCTATCTTTGGAAGATCTTTAACTAAATCCATTTTAATTGGTTTTGAAATTAGGTGTGTGCTTGCATGACCTAATCTACGATGCCATAACCATCCAATCTCATTAGCATTAGCATTGTTAGCTACTAAGCAATGATTATTAGTAGACAAATTGTCTAAATCAATTAAGTATACATTACCATTTCTATTACCAATAAATACAATGCTATTGTCAATGGGATTAGAAACAGTGCAAATAGAAGCTTCAAATGAAACTTTGAAACCTTTATCACACAATTGGCTAATACTAATTAAATTATGCTTTAAGCCATCTACATATAAAACATTTTCTATAAAAGTAAAGGGAGTTATCTGAATTTTATCAAATCCCATAATTTGGCATTTACCATTGTCTCCAAATGTGACAACTCCTCCTCTTTTATCTTCAAGGGTGATGAATTGCTCCTTGTCACCCGTTATGTGCCTTGAGCAGCCGCTATCAAGATATCACTTTTATTTTGATCTTTTGACCGTAAGACACTCCTGTAAGGTAATCAAACTTTTTGTTTATGTACCCAAGCTTTCTTGGGTCCTTCATGGTTAGTAGCAATAAAGATTATTCCTCTCGGAACCCATATTTTCTTACCTTTAATACTTAAATTCTTATTAAGTTTTTTAAGATTGCATTCATAGGCTTTATGTCCTTTCTTGTTACAGCAATAACATGAAAAATCATTCTTGTCCTGTTCTTTTCTAAAGAAGTTTTTAACATACTTTTGTTTCTTATTAGGTTTATAACCTAATCCAGCTCTATCAAATATAGCCCTTTGATTACTCAATAGCAAATTAAGTTTTTTAGAGCTATATGTAAATTTATCAACTATATTTCTATATTTATCAACTTCTCTCTTTAAATTAACATTTTTATTAGAAATTAACTCTTTATCTTTTAGCAGATTTTTATTTTCAGATTTTAGTTTTTCAACTTCCTGAGTTAGTCTATCCTTCTCTTTGGCAAGATTTAAATTATCATTTTTTAAAGATTTGTTCTTCTTTTTAAAGCTTTAAAATCACTAACTAATTCATTAAAAGCATCATATAATTCTTCAAAAGTAAAATCATCACAAGGTGTTTTAGAACTTACCTCATTGTCATCGTTTGCTATAAAGAAAATGTTTGCAACTTCTTTTTGTTCCTCCTCTTGATGTTGCTTCATGGTCAGTTCATGGGTCATCAATGATCCAAGTAGCTCCTCCAAAGGTAAAGTGTTGAGGTCCTTGGCTTCTTGGATAGCAGTTACCTTTGCTTACCATGTCCTTGGAAGAGACCTAAGAATTTTACGAACCAATTCAGAGTTAGTGTAGGTCTTGCTAAGACTTTTTAGACCATTGACAATATCAGTGAATCTAGTTTACATGCATATGATGGTTTCATTTTGTTCTATGCTAAACAATTCATACTTGTATACTAGAATATTGATTTTAGATTCTTTAACTTGATTAGTACCCTCATGGGTAACTTCTAATCTATCCCAAATTTCTTTTGCGGAAATACATGTAGAAATTCTATTGAACTCATTAGCATCTAAAGCACAATATAAGACATTCATGGTTTTTGATTTAAGCTGAGCCATTTTCCTATCGTTCTCATTCCAATCCCTTTCGGGTTTAGGAACTATCGAACCATCTACCAAGTGTGTGGGTGTGCTTGGTCCATTAGTGATTACACTCCAAAGTTCATAATCTAAAGCTTGAATAAAAATTTTCATTCTAGCTTTCCAATATGAATAATTCGAACCATTAAACAAAGGAGGTCTATTAGTAGAATGACCTTCAGCAAATGAAGATCCAGCTTGAGCTTCCATTTGGATCTTTAGCTCTTGATCGTGTGATCAAATAATCAATGAGCACTTGCTCTGATACCAATTGTTGGCCCAGATGGCAATCCAAGGGGGGGTGAATTGGGTTCTTAAAAATTTAATCTTTTTAAAAACTATGTGCTTTCGAATAAATGAGATTAAGTGCAGGATAAATATTAAGCACAAATAAAAAGATAGAGTGAGAGAGTCAAAACACGGCAAACACAAGGATTTTATAGTGGTTCGGTGTATCCAACACCTACGTCCACTCCCAAGTATCACTTGGGTCCACACCATAATCTACTTGATTACAGCTGAGTTGTTTTACAAGCTCACAACTCAAAACTTGTTGTTTCCCCCGGGATTACAATGAACCCAGCTAGTTTTCTGGGCTCACCAGCACAAAACCCAACCACAAGCTATCCTTAGCTTGTACCGAGGTATACCACCTCCACTAATTCAATCCCTTGATTGAACTAGCCAACAACTATGAAAAATAGAGTTTACAATACAAGACAGCTCCTTAAGTGAGCAAATATGCAATTAAATAAACAAAGGTAAGCAAAGCCTGTTTGAAGCGAATTTGATTTGAGCTTTTCTTCTTTTCCTCTTCTCCTTTGAAATGTTTAATCAGGCCTCAGCTCAGATTCTTCACAAAGATTGCAGTTGAGAAGTTGGAAAAATCAGGGCTTTTGCTTTCTTTTTCTTCACTTGGAAAATCCTCCACTTTTGAACTTGAATGCCTTGGATTTCTCTTTGGACTCTCTTGGATTGGTTGATGTAAGCTCTGAGTCTTTCCTTTTGATTTCTCTCTCAAGATTTTTGGATTTTTCACAAAATATTTTCTTTTCCTTTTTCGATTTTTTCTCTCTATTCCTCTTTCTTCAAATGGATGATTTTTTCTCCTTTTTATAGATTTCCTTAATCCAAGTTTTAGGTGAAAAATATAGCCGTTGGAGATGTTTGGATTCTTCTACACACAAAGAAAATAGCTGTTAGAGGTTAGGTAAAAAGAAATCTTACCATTGAAGTACGTTCTGACAGATAAAAAATCCGTTCCTGACAGGTTGGAGTCGGCTCCAACTTTTCAGGTGTCGGCTCCAAGTCGGGTATTCAAAAATAGTAAAGAAAAAGTTGTTGGAGAGTCGGCTCTGAGAAAGGTAAGTGTCGGCTCGTCGCTTTCGGGAGTTAACTCCAAAAACTGTAAGTGTCGGCTCCAGAAAAGTTCATAAAATATGCTCTCTGTTCTTAGATTAGAGTCGGCTCCAGAAACTCAGGTGTCGGCTCCCGAAATCTCAGGTGTCGGCTTCCGAATTCTAGGTGTCGGCTCCAGAAACTGAAACGGAATGCACTTCTCTGTATCTCAGATTGGAGTCGGCTTCGAAACCTTGGGTGTCGACTCCAGGCCATGCTAAAATCTCAGAAACCTTCTGATACGCCATGGGGTCGGCTCCTGACTATTTGGGTGTCGACTCCAGGCTCTGAACTTTGAAAGTTTCTTTTAAAACATTGATTCAAAATATGTTTCTTTATCCATTTTGATTGATCAAACATTTTTGATCCCTGAAACACTTGTTAAATCTATTAGAAACAAAATGAATATGCTCATGTCTTTTATTAATCATCAAAATTAATAATTGGGTCAACAATCTGGTTTCTGGGAGGAGTTCTAAGTGGCCCTACATTGGACCCCAGAAGTCATTTAAGATGATTTCGGATAACTCTCTTTGATAAAGGGGTGGAAGTCCCGATTTCTCATTGTTGAAGGAAACATTGGCTCAGATTTTTTGAAAGGATGGGCCAGTTATGTAAAGGATCCGGAGGCACGCATGTAGTTGAGCGAGCGGGAGAAAAGGGATCTGGCTACCCTTCGCAGTGGTCCGGAGGTTTCTGCCAGCACCTTGTTAGTAGAGGATACCTTTTTTGCCACCGGGCTTAGCTCTATTGACCCTCAGGGTGAGTCTTTGTTCAATATGTTTGTGTAATCTTGCCATTGTTTAACTGAATGTCTGTTGTATTTTTTTAGCTGAGAGGTCTGTGTTTGCGGGCCAAATAAGAAGGGAGCTGGGAAAGCACCATAGGAGCTCTAGCTCTGGGGACAAGCATAGGTCCGATAAGAGGGCTCGTCCTTCCGAGTCTCGCTCAAGGGAGCTTAGGAAAGATGATGTCGGTCGCCGCTCCTCCAGTTCAAAGAGGGAGGAAGTAGGGACGCTAGCTGTGGCTGATAAGCCCTCCCAGCCGGAGGGAGGCGAGATAGCAGAGGAAGCCATTGGGGGAAGTTCGGAGAGAGCCGCCGAGGTTCCCCCTCCAGATAGTGGTCATTGCAGACGATGCCGAGAAGATGTCGCCGGTATGTCCGGCTATCCCTTCGTCAGATGTCCTTCAGCTACCGGTGGCAGAGAGTACACTGCGTATGGAAGAGTCCCCTGCTCAGGTGGAGGGGTTAGGAGAGGCAGTGGCGGCTGCCAAAGCTCAAGTGGAGTCACCCGTTGAAAGGCTAGCGGAGGTCGTGGTTCCTCCTACTGAGGATCCCTCTCCCGTGGTTCTCGGGGATGCTATGGAGGAGGTTGACGTGCCAGTAGAAGAAGAAGAAGAAGAAGAATCATTGAATGATGGGGACGTTCGGGTCGAGAGTCCTTTGGTCAGGGCCGAAGCATTCGAGGACTCGCATGTTAGAGTCCTGGCTGAGGAGGCCGAGCGGATGGTTTCTTAGGCCAAAGTTCCTCAGGCCAGTTCTTCCGTTATGAGCGCCTTTGTCCACGGCCCGGAGGTGGATGATATGCTCACCGCCTTAATGAAATCCATTTTGTGCGTAGGGGTGACTTCTTTGACGGACGAGCTTGTTGCCGAGGATATCATCGAGGCGGCTTTCGGTCGGCTCGGGGCACCGAAGGATATTTTCCTTCTACCCGAAATCAATAACACCACCCTTATGACGATGGCTTCGAATTACATCTCTCGGGTAAGTTGTTGTACCGAGGTTGTAGTTCCTAACTGGTTGGTTGGGCCATGGTTTGGTAACAAGGGCGCTGATTTGGCGCTTGAATCTGGCCACTGGGGCCTGCGCTCAGGCCAAGAAGGAAGCGGCTGCCCTTTGGGCGAGGCTGGATTCAATCAGCCAACTTTTCAAGGCCTTGGCATCTGCGAAGGAAAATCTTGAAAGGACGAGCGAGTCTTACTGACTTGCATTCGAAAGGGCCTCTCGATTAGAGGTTTAGGTCAAAGAGCTTCATGGTTTCTGCGAACAATCGGATAAGGCCTACCTGGAGTTGTCTCAGATCAAGGCTAAATATGACAACAAAATCAATGCTATGGAGCAACATTTCAATAAGAGGTGGGGCCAACTGAGGGCCAGTCATGTTGAAGAGAAGAATAGTTGGGGTAGAAAATTGGAGGAGCGTAGATGTTGGTGGTAGTGAGATCAACTTGCTGATATGGAGAATCGGTTGAAGTGGCAGAGTGAGCAGATTGCTCGGCTCACCGATGATCTCGATCAATCTCGTCAGGAAATTGGGGACAAGCTGTTCCGGATTAATGACCTCAAGGAGGGTCTGCAACAAATTAAATCGGCCAAGCTGAAGGCCTTGGAGAAGGTTCAGGAGCTGAGCAATAAAATGGCTCGGCGGGAGGAAGAGGTATAGTGTCTTCCTATTTATTTGCTTTTGGTGCTTTTCTTTTTCTCGTGGGTTCAAACGCCTCGATGTTTTGCAGATGGAGAGAATTGGGCTCGAGGCACAGGAGCTGTTTAAAGCTTTAAGGGTGGAGTTACCCGCGAGTCACCGAATGAACCTCGAACTCCAAAATCAGCTTACTTCAGCTGTGGAGGAGTATAAAAATTCTGCTCAATTCTCTGAAGAACATAGAGGGGCTTGTGCCGATGTATTTTGGTTCAGCGAGGAGGAGACTCAAGCAAAGATCTCTCGGACGCATCCCGAATGGGATTTGTCTTTTTTGGATGCCAAACATTTTGATGCTTGTACCCCGGGGGCCGAAGAAGAGGAATATGAAGACATCTCAGATGTCGATCTTGAGGCTATTCTGGGCCCTAATGAGGCCGCGGCTCCTGAAGAACGTCCTCAGCTTGCTGCCAAGGAACCAACATCATTCAAAGCGGGCGAAGCAAGTCAAGCCCCTTTGGAGATCATCAAAGAGGTTCTTGGGATGGACCCGGACCTTGATTCTTAAGGGTTGCTTGTGTGTTTCTTGCCTCTCATATTTGTAATTTGGTTTAGACTTTTAATGAATAGATCTCTTGTCTCTGCTTGTTTGTCTTTTTTGGATGATCTTTTTATCACAAATTTTTCTTGATGGTGAGCGAATCAATTCGTGCTCTTAGGTCAGCTTATTCTTTCCAAATTGAACATCTTGTTTGTTCGAAGCTGGACCAATTTGATTTGCTGATGTAAGCGGGTTTGGTTTGAGCTTAAAGGAAATGTCTTGGTCAAGGCCGAGGTCAGGCAGATGGTTTGGCATGCCGAAGCGTAGAATAGTTCAGCTAGATCCCTATTAAGTGTTTCGGTCGAGGCTAAGGTTAAGCAGATAGTTCTGCCAATCCAAAACAAGAGATCGGCTCATTTGGCCAAGGCATAAGATAGTTCGGTCCATGAGAAATCATTTTGTTTTTTTGCCCAGGCGGATGAGGCGGATTTGTAATTCACCGAAGAACGCTTCGTTTTTTGCATGGGGCATTTATCCCGTTATCCTTTTCCAACGCGGGTCTTTTTAACGTACGAGATAAGCACTCGATCGCCATTGAATGGTGTCGTTTTCACAAGGTGATTTCCCAGGCCTGCTCGTATCTCAAGGACCGATGGAAGATTTCCTGCATTTAAGGCTCTTGATTCGAGGTCAGAGGAAAATCTTTTGTCTTGTGTCATGGCCTGGGAAATGTGTTTGGCGCACTTTGGAAAGCACTCTTTTACCCTGAACCGTCACGTGGTAGCGTGGCTAGGGCATTTTGAATCCCAGGGTTTTCTGCTTTAATGGCTGCCCCTGGTCTGTTTGCCTATAAAATGGGGAGAGCGGGCCGTGTTAGGCTATCTCTCAAGACTTTCCCTGTTTATGACTGGCAAGGGTTTTCATGGCATCTATTTCATTGAAGTTGAGAGTGGAGAGTCCGAGCCTTCTTTTTGAAGGTTAGTTTGTCCCAGATAGCTGGGGTGATGGAGAAGCTACTGAAGAGCAGGCAGTCCTCAAGAGAGGAATTCTTGGAGGTCAAATGGAGAGCGCACGGGAGGCCCGCAGAGGTCATATGGGGAGTGCACGTATACTCTTCCTATGTGTCCTTTGTCACTTGCCATGGGGACCACTGGAAATACAAGGCATACGTATCCTCCATGGCTTACATGAATTTCGCCTCCTCCCTCAGCTTGAATTCCTTAGTTCATCCGACTGAGTAATCTTTTTTCATGCGAAAAAAGGAAGAGGGATGTATTGGTCTGCTGGTTCTCTGCCTTTTACGATCGGGCAGTGGCTAGCAGACCAGCATCCCACTTGGGGGGATGCTTCATTGACATAAGAATCCACGGGTCCTTGACCTGGTTATGATCCCTCAACGTGTTCGGCCGAGGGATCCATGGATGGCCTACTTTGTTCTTTCGCATTAACTAGTGGTTCAGAAGAGCTGTCTGGTTTCTCTGATTTCTGGGGTCGGATGTAAAGACATTGTCATCGATCGAAGCTGCTCAGCCGAGCTATTATCTTATTTGTATTTCTTGTGCTTTGATGCACTTGTAATACCTCTTCGAGAGGTTGTAATCCTTCCATTGATAAAGAAAGTTTTTACTCTTTCTTCTTGTGACATCTGTTTCTTTTTCTGATGCGATTATGTTGAGAGTTGTCGCTCTCATTTTATGCTTTTGATTCGTAGCATAATCTATAAGTTCAACAACATTTCTGCCACTTTATTTTTGTAAACATGTCACTCAGTCCTCTGTGGAGGAGGTGTTTATCTCTATTTTGGGTCGAAGAAAGGCCTGGGCGGCCGTGCAAGTTCATGTAGTATGCATGGCCCTATCTGAGGGATGAATTGTGTATTTCTTTGAAAAGAAATAACTTGCATAATCTTGCTGGTAAGCGAAGAAAGGTTACTAACCTCTGCCGAAGCATAACAGGACATCTCAGTTGCGTCAAAGTGTTTGAGAAATCACTCGGGTAAGCTGAGGCTTTAGAACTATATCACTCGGTGTTGCCAAGGCTTCAGATAATATATCACTTGGTGTTGCCAAGGCTTCAAAAAGATATCACTCGGTGTTGCCGAGGCTTCAGAAACATATCACTCGGTGTTGCCGAGCCTTCAGAAAGGTATCACTCGGTGTTGTCAAGGCTTTAGAAAGATATCACTCGGTATTGCCGAGGCTTCAAAAAGATATCACTCAGTGTTGGTGAGCCTTCAAATAATATATCACTCGGTGTTGCCGAGCCTTCAGAAAGATATTACTCGGTATTGCCGAGCCTTCAGAAAGATATCACTCGGTGTTGCCGAGCCTTCAAATAATCTATCACTCGGTGTTGCCGAGCCTTCAGAAAGATATTACTCGGTGTTGCCGAGTCTTTAAGATTATATTTTACTTGGTGCTGCCAAGGTACAAAAATCACTCGGCCTAACCGAGGATTATAAAGATTATATTTTACTTAGCGCTGCCAGGTATGGAGATCGCTCGGCCCTACCGAGGATTATAAAGATTATATTTTGCTTGGCGCTGCCAAGGTACGGAGATCGCTCGGCCCAGCCGAGGATTATAAAGATTATATTTTACTTGGCGCGGCCAAGGTATGGAGATCGCTCGGCCCAGCTGAGGATTATAAAGATTATATTTTACTTGGCGTTGTCAAGGTACGGAGATCACTCGGCCCAACTGAGGATATATAAACCTGCTTCTCATTGTAGCTATCAAAAAAAGCAATAAAGACAGAAGCTTTGCAAATCTTCAAAAATTTAATTTAATATACAGAGAAAGTTTAGGGAGGGTGTGTTCTTACTGATGATAGATGCGAAGATTATCCGAGTTCCATGTCCGGGGAACAGAATTCCCATTTAGATCTTGGAGCTGATAAGTGTCGGGTCTGATTACCTCCGTAGTTTTATAAGGGCCCTCCTAATTAGGGAACAACTTTCCTTGCTCTAGTGGTTTTGAGATAGATTCCTTCCGAAGTACCAGATCGCCGGGGAGGAAAAACTTCCCTTTGACTCTGGCAGAGTGATAACGAGCTATTCTTTGTTGGTAGGCAGCCATCCAGATTCGGGCTTTCTCCCTGACTTTTTCTATCAAGTTGAGATTGGTTCAGAGTTGTTCATCATTAGATTCTTTCGAGTAACCTTTGGTGCGAGGGGAGGGGAGCCCAACCTCCATGGGGATAACAGCTTCGGTACCGAAAGCCATCTTGAATGGAGTCTATCCTGTGGGAGCCCTTTCGGTGGTTCGGTACGCCCACAGCACATGGTGGAGCTCCTTCGCCCATCTGCCTCCTGCTTGGTTGAGTTGAGCTTTAATTCCCTACAAGAGAGTTCGGTTTGTTACCTCGGCCTCTCCATTAGCTTGAGGATGTCCGATGGATGTCAGGCGGTGAAGGATGCCATGGTCTTCGCAGAACTCCCAAAATTTAGGGTTGTCGAACTGTTTCCTGTTGTCGGTGATGATAGTGTGGGGAAGACCGAAGCGGCAGATGATGGACCTCCAAAGGAAGTCTTTAGCCCGAGCCTCGGTTATCTGGGTGACTACTTCGGCCTCAACCCACTTAGAGAAATAATCAATTGTGACAAATAAAGATTTCCTTTGCCCCGTTGCGAGGGGGAAAGGGCCAAGCATATCCATTCCCTATTTGGCGAAGGGCCAGGGGGATGAGATGGAAGTCAGATGAACGGAGGGTAGCCTCTGAATGCTCGAGTGTCGTTGGCATGCATCACAGGCTCATACAAGGTCATCCGCATCTTTCTGCATCGTTGGCCAATAATATCCTTGGCGCAGCACTTTATGGCACAAGGTGCGGCTGCCGAGGTGACTGCCGCAAATGCCTTCATGAACCTCCCGAAGAGCATAGTCGGCCTCTGTAGGATGGAGGCATTTGAGCAATGGCATGGAGAAGGATCGCTTGTATAGCGATTGTCGATTAGAACATAATGAGACGATTGCAACTTCAACTTTCTGGCTTCCTTCTTATCAGTGGGCAGCGATCCCTCTTTGAGGTACCGGTGCGGGGGTCAATGGAGGATGGTTCGGCGTCAATCTACATCATCTGATCAGCATCGGTGATGCTGGGCTTGTCCAGGACCTCCAGGTGGAATTTTTGCTCGAGATCCATCGACTCCGTAGTCGCCAGGCGGGATAGTAGGTCGGCGTGCGTGTTCTCAGTCCTCAGGATCTAGACAATTTTAAACTCATCGAAATGGGATGATAGGTCGCGCACCTTTTGGAGATACCGAATCATGCTCGGCTCTCGAGCCTTGAATTCTCCCTGCACCTGGCCAGCCACCAGTTGGGAGTCGGTGTAGGCAATCAATTTCTTGACTTTAAGCTCACGGGCGATCCGAAGTCCGGGGAGTAAGGCTTCGTACTCCGCCTCATTGTTTGAGGCCGGGAAGGAGAAGCGAATGCCATATTCAAAGGTTGCACCTTCCGGGCTGGTAAGGACCAGTCCGGTGCCAGAGCCGCCTACGCTGGAGGATCCGTTAGCATGAAGCAACCATGGGGCACTGGGCCTTGGTTGTCTGGGGGTGTCCGAAATAGAGCCGTCTTCGGGGATAGTGCATTCGAGGAGGAAGTCCGCTAGAACTTGGGCTTTAATGGCTGGACGAGGTTGATATCGGATGTCATGCTCACTTAGCTCGATGGCCTATTTGGTCATTCTCCCTGATGCCTCTGGATGATGGATAATTGCCTTGAGAGGTTGGTCAGTCGGGACGATGACGGTATGCGCCTGGAAGTAGGGCCACAGCTTTAGGACCGATATTATCAGAGCCAAGACCATCTTCTCGACTCGGGTGTACCTCGTTTCAGTGTCTTTGAGCAGTTTGCTGACATAATATATAGGTCTTTGGACTATGTTCTCCTCTCTGATTAGTACCGAGCCAATAGCATTCTCGGATACCGCCAAGTACAGGTTCAACACTTTCAATGCCCAGCTATAATCTGACTCCCTCGAACCACCCCTACCCCCCATTCGGTGGGGAATTTCATGGCGAGATGGGGGACGAAAATGATGGCTTTGAGAGATATTTTCCCCGATCTGCCGAGGATGGTGTTGTAGGGGGATCTAAGCTTGGTCACGAGGAAATCTATGAACACGGTAGCCACGCGGGGCTAGGTGCCGGCTCAGACTGACAGAGTGATGACTCCTTCAGGGGTTATGGGTCATCTGTGAAGCCCACTAGGGTGGACTCCACCGGTCGGAGGCTTTCTACCCGAAATTTTAATCTCACAAAGGCATCGAAATACAAAACATTAATAGAGCTTCCACTATCAATTAAAATGCTGTGTACATCATAATTGTTCATATTTAAATACACAACCAGAGTATCATCATGGAGGTACTATACCTCCCCAAGATCTTCATCAGAGAAGGTGAGCTCATCAACTCGAGCTTTCTTCGGCGGGTTCTCCTCCTCGCCTGGCCAAGAAAATGGGGATCCGGCCGCCGTTATCACATTGACATTGCTGATAACAGGAGGATTTGGTGGCGGGAGTTGGCGAGGTTCAGGTTGGTGATTCTCTTCATTATTCAACTCAGGGGGGCCCCTGAACCGGTTCAGTCTACCTCACCAGATTAGCTGCTCGATCTCATTCTTGAGCTGCCAACAATCCTCGGTGTCGTGCCCGTAGTCTCGGTGGAAGTGGCAGTACTTGGTTGGGTCCCTTCGGGCTCCGTTGCCTCAGAGAGGAGGGGGTTGAGGAAGTTGACGCTCGATCCCCATCAGGATCTAAGCTTTTGGCGCGGTGAGGGGAGTATAGCGGTCGAACCTCCGGGCCGGACTCCGAGTTCAGTGTCGAGGTGACAGTAGAGGAGCTCTACGGTGGCGAGGTGGGCTAGCGCGGCGGTGGGCTCGCTGCCTATCCGAGCCCTTTGCCTCTTTCTTCTTCATCTGCTCAGCCCAGGTTGACCTCCTCAATTCTTCCACCATGGCGTACTTGTCCGCCAGGGACATCATATCCGAAAGGCTCTTCGGGTAGTTAACCTCTAGAGCCAGGTAGAAGTTTCCCTCCTTGGACACTCCTTCGGCCAAGGCGAACATGGCCACCTCGTGGTTGAGATGGTCGACTTCTAAAAGGGCCGTGTTGAAGCAGCCGAGGTAATTCTTCAACGATTCCCCCTCTCTCTGCTTGACTTCGAAGAGGGAATTAGATCTCCATCATTGGCGATGGCTGCTAATGAACTGGCTGACAAGCAGACAGCTTAGCTCGTCGAAAGAATCAATGGAACCTGGTTTCAAGCTGTTGAACCAGGTTCAAGCAGATCCCCTTAGAGTGAAGGGGAAGGCACGACAGAGGATCGCATCCGATGCTCCATGGAACATCATGATGGACTTGAAACTGCTCAGATGATCATCGGGATCGGTGGATCCTGTTGGATTATAGAATGGAAAATCTCAATCTAATTGGAATAAAATGGTAGTGGAAATAAAATAAATTTGTTCCATAACCCAGCAAGGATCACATGCGTTTCATAAAAACGAAAGAAGGATAAACGAAAAATATTACCTTTTGTTGATCAGTATGTAATCTGTCTGTTCTTGTATTGGGCTTGCTCGGATCTTCAAAGGTGCTGCCTTCAGAAAGACGACCACCCTCTACAAGTATCCACACACGAACAGACACCAAACAATTTTTGAATGCTAGTTCAAAGTTTATTTTTCACAAAAACGAACCATCCTTTTCAACTCTCCATTTTCTATTTTTCAAGGCAAAAGACACGACCCTTCAAATGACCCAATAGACACGAACTTTCAAAAGCCCCATAGACATTAAAACGTATATATCATATATATACAAGTCTGCTAGGGGTTTTTGGTTAACTAGGATTTTAATTAATATTTATTTAAAACTCCTTTTAAATAATAATAATTTAAATCCTAGTCCTTACTAAATAAGAAATTTATATTTTTAACCAAAAACCTTTATGGATTATTTCCTTATCTAATAAGAAAATATAACTAATTAATTACTTATCATAATTTAAATTATGAATTTAAATTTTATTAAAATTAAACTCGAATCTAAATAACAACTAATTATTTTTGAAATTTAAAATAATCTCATCATTTTAAATTACTATAGAGAGTAATAAATCATAACCATTATTGTCTGTTCTTAGTGTGCGACCCTATAGGTTCAATTAACATTGGCAGTAGGCCTAAATCACATTTTGATCCTATAAGTCATAAGCAGCCTCTAGCAAGACATTATGACTACCCAAGTTAAATGAAAAGCTCATGTTCCGAGACAACCTTAAAGTAGCTAATGACATAATCCTTTTGTCACATGATATCTTGATAGAATATAAGGCATGGAAAAAGTCAACCTTATATCACACTATCTTTAATTTCTTGAAACCCAATTAGACTGACTAAACAAATGATATTGATCTCCATCAATTTATTTGAGCATGGCCACGTATTTCTCATTCTCAATCATTGAAGGGCCCAGAGATATCTCTCTTATAATAAGAGGGACAAATTCCATCTTAATCACTCATATCTCACTACATGATTCTTATTATGTTCAAGCATAATCTATATAATCATCCGGTTAAAGACAACGTTTGATTATGTCAAAACATAATATTCCTTATGTTGAGAACTATAGCAATCTCAGGTCTATGGATTTAACAACACAACTACTAGAGATTAACTTATGACTTTGATCCATGTATTAATCTCAAGGCGGGTCTTGCCAATATTTGTTCTCAACAAATACATATAAATTTGATTTGTATCTCATACATATATTCATTCCATGAATATCAATCAAATTTCATATTAATCTTAATTTATTGTTATTCCCACAATAATAACTGGTTAGGGACATTTAGAATAATTAATAATATTATTCAAGGACATTATTATATATAAATATGCAAATTATGATAATAGTAAATGCTCATAAATATTCAAAATGCCATGTGTTGACCCAATTGATGATTTTGATGATTAACAAAACTACTTGAGTATAACTATTGGAGGCTCTAATGATTTTGATTTAGTGTTTCAGATTATAAGACTATTGAATGATCAAAATCAGGAGTTACATAGTGTTCTGGATCGAATCTAATGTCTAGGTAAGAATTGCAGACATTAGAGTCGACTCCGAGAATCACAGAGCCGACTCCTGGAACTGGCACGGTCGTTAGAGTCGACTCCGAGACTGTTAGAGTCGACTCTCACAGAAGAAGCAGAAAGTCTATTTTTCTGGCCCCAACCTAGAGTCGACTCCGGGTAAGTTAGAGTCGACTCCGGAAAAGTTTCTTGTCGACCCCAGAAAAGTCAGAGACGACTCCAGAAATATCGTTTTGAAATGCCTCGAGCTAGAGCCGACTCCAGAAAAGTTAGAGTCGACTCCAACCCACCTGGAATGAAAAATCAAATTGCCAGATCAGCTCTAACGGTAATATTTCTATTTTACCTTATTTCTAACGGATATATTTTGATACAAGGTACACTCCAACGGATAGTTTTCTTCCAAAAATGGCTTGAAAGAAATCTATAAAAAGGGAAGACTATTGTTCAAAAAAGAACGGAAAAAGAGAGAAAATCTGAGATAGACAAATCCCATTTCAAAAATCCGAGAGCCTGAATCTTAAGAGGAAAACCTTCTAGCTCAAATCCACTCCACTCCAAAAAGCTCAAGAGGAATCCAAGGCATTCAAATCAAAGTCTTGGTGGATTTCCCAACTTGGAGAAAGAAGTTCGTTTCTTGCTTTTCAACTCTTCTCAACTGCTTCAACTGTGAAGAATCGGAGCTGAGGCTTGATTCAATCCAGCAAGGAGAAGAAGAAAAGAAGAAAAGAAGAAAAGCTCAAAAGCCAACCAATCTACAAATCAGGCTTTTCTAAACTTGTTATTCTTATATTTGTATATCTGCTCATTAAGGAGCTTTGTATTTGAAAAACAATACTTATTTGTTTGTGCCTAGTTCAATCTGGGGGATTGAACTAGAGGAGGTAGTCTTACCTCGGTTCAAGCTTGGTTAAGCTTGGGTTAGGGTTTTTGTGCTGGTGAGCCCTTGAAAACCAGCTGGGTTCGTTGTGCGCCCAGGAAAACAACAAGTTTGAGTTGTGAGCTTGTAAAACAACTCTGCTGTAATCTAGGATGATTATAGTGTGGACCCAAGTGAATCTTGGGAGTGGACGTAGGTGTTGGATACACCGAACCACTATAAAATCTTTTGTGTTTGCCGTGTTCTATTGACTCTATCTCTATCTCTATTCTATCACTGCACTTTATAGTTACTTGCATTTGCCTTCATTAATCTCAAGCAAATAATTTAAAAAAAGGCTAATTTTTTAAAAGAACCCAATTCACCCCCCCTCTTGGGTTGTCATCTGGGCCAACAATTGGTATCAGAGCTAGTGCTCATTAGATTTTGATCACACGATCAAGAGCTAAAGTTCCAAATGGCAACACAAGTTGGTTCATTTGCTGAAGGACATTCTACGAATAGACCTCCACTTTTTAATGGCTCAAACTATTCTTATTGGAAAGCTAGAATGAGGATATTCATTCAAGCTTCTGATTATGAGCTTTGGGGTGTTATAATTAATGGACCTAGTACACCCACACATGTTATTGATGGCACTATTGTTCCTAAACCCGAAAGGGACTGGAATGATAATGATAGGAAAATGGCACAGCTTAACGCCAAAGCCATGAATGTTTTATATTGCTCCTTAGATGCTAATGAATTCAATAGAATCTCCACATGTAATTCCGCAAAGGAGATTTGGGATAGATTAGAGGTTACCCATGAGGGTACCAATCAAGTAAAAGAATCTAAAATTAATATTCTTGTTCACAAATATGAATTGTTTAGCATGGAACAATCTGAAACCATTGCATGCATGTACACTAGATTTACAGACATTGTAAATGGTTTGAAAAGTCTTGGTAAGACATATACTAACTCTGAACTTGTTCGGAAAATTCTTAGGTCTTTACCAAGATCATGGGAAGCAAAAATGACTGCAATCCAAGAAGCTAAGGACCTCAACACTTTACCCTTAGAGGAGCTTCTAGGATCCCTTATGACCCATGAGCTGACTATGAGGCAGCATGTTGAGGAGGATTCAAAGAAAAAGAAAATAATTGCCCTCAAAGCTGCAAAAGAAGAAGAGAGCAGCAGTGATGATGATGATGATAATGATGAGGAGACTGCTCTCTTAGCAAAGAAATTTAAGAGATTTATGAGGAGAAAGAAACCCTTCCACAAGAAAAAATTTGAAGCTAAGTGGGAAGGAGAAAAGGATAAGATTAAGGACAAGGACAAGGAAAAAGAGAAAGACCCCTGACATGCTATGAATGTAATAAACCGGGGCACTTTAGAAATGAATGTCCAAAGTTGAAGAAAGCCTACAAAAAGAAAAAGAAGGCTTATATGGCGACATGGAGTGACAGTGAGGAATCTTCTTCCGAAGAAGAAGAACAAAAAGAAGTCGCAAACGTATGCTTTATGGCGGACGACAACGATGAGGTAAGTTCCGACAACCCTTGTGATGAATTTGCCTTTGATGAACTTTTTGATGCTTTTAATGAACTTGTTAGTGATTTCAAAGTTTTGAAAAAGAATACAAAATTTTGAAAAATGAAAACTTAGCCTTCATTCATGAAAAAGAAAATCTTAACAATGAAATTAAGAAACTTAAATTTGAAAATGAAATTTTAATGAATGAAAACAATCAATCTCAAATGAAAAAGATAAACTAAAGAATGAAGTTGAAAACATAAAAACATAGTTGATAAGTTTACACTAAGTTCAATTAAATTAGACATGTTGTTAAATAGTCAAAAAGCTGTTTTTGACAAAGCCGGATTAGGATATAACACTTTAAGAAAACAAAAATCACTTAAAAATATTTTTGTAAGTGCTAGCCAAAGTAATGTTACATGCTTTAAATGTAATCAATCAGGACACAAATCATATGAATGTAAAATTCTAAAATCAAGTAAAAACCTGAATATTAAAGGAAAGAAAATATGGGTTCCGAAAGGAACAATATTTGTTGCTACTAACCATGAAGGACCCAAGAAAGCTTGGGTACCTAAACATAAAGTCTGATTTTATTGCAGGAATGTCTTGTGGCCAAGAGATCAAAAAGAAAGTGGTATCTTGATAGTGGCTGCTCAAGACATATGACGGGTGACAAAGAAGAATTCATCACCCTTGAAGAAAAGAAAGGAGGAGTAGTTACATTTGGCGACAATGGCAAAGGCCAAATCTTGGGGTTTGGTAACATTCAAATAACTCCCTCCACATTTATTGAAAATGTACTTTATGTTGATGGTTTAAAGCATAACTTAATTAGTATAAGTCAATTATGTGACAAAGGTTTTAAAGTATCTTTTGAATCTTCTTTATGCACTGTAGCTAATCCCATTGATAATAGCATTGTTTTTATTGGAAATAGAAATGGCAATGTATACATGATTGATTTAGACAAATTGTCTACTAATAACCATTGCTTAGTTGCTAATAATGCTAATATGAATGAGATTGGTTGGTTGTGGCATCGAAGATTAGGTCACGCAAGCACACACTTATTTCAAAACTAATTAGAATGGATTTAGTAAAAGGTCTACCTAAATTAGATTTTGAAAATAACAAAATATGTGATGCATGTCAGTTTGGAAAACAAACAAGAAGTTCTTTTAAATCTAAAAATATTGTTTCAACTTCTAGGCCATTAGAGCTACTTCACATGGATCTTTTTGGACCAACTAGAACCACAAGTCTAGGAGGAAAGAAATATGGTCTTGTGATAGTAGATGATTACTCTAGATTCACTTGGGTAATGTTTTTAGCTCACAAAGATGAGACTTTCTCGATATTCATGAAATTCTTCAAGAAAGTAACAAATGAGAAAAACACTACCATAGTGTCTCTAAGAAGTGATCATGGAACAGAATTTGAAAATCACTTATTTGAAAGTTTTTGCAATGAAAATGGTATTAATCATAATTTTTCTGCACCTAGGACCCCACAACAAAATGGTGTAGTTGAAAGGAAAAATAGGACTCTAGAAGACATGGCCCGTACCATGCTATGTGAAAGTAAACTCCCGAAATACTTTTGGGCGGAAGCTATTAACACAGCATGTTACATCTTAAATAGAGCCTTAATAAGACCTATTTTAAAGAAAACACCTTATGAATTATGGCATGATAGAAAACCCAACATTAAATATTTTCATGCATTTGGTTGTAAATGTTTTATTCATAATAATGGTAAAAACAACTTAGGTAAATTTGATGCAAAATCAGATGAAGGAATATTCTTAGGATATTCAACAACTAGTAAAGCATATAGAGTATTTAACAAGAAAACTTAGTTGTTGAAGAATCTATTCATGTATTTTTGATGAATCTTTAGCATCAAGTTCCGAAAAATTGATGATGAGGAAGATACAAACATAATTGAAAAGATCTTGAAAAACTTAATATTGATGTATCTTCAGATCATGAACAAGAAGCTAAAGATAATGATTCACCTAAG
>UESW01005090.1:0-20218 GCA_900491605.1 Calamus simplicifolius | reverse complement strand
GTAGTTGTACCTCGTTGTAAGCTTGGGATAGCTTACGTGTTGGGTTCGTTGTGATCCCGTTAAAACAACGGTTTGAGTTTTGTGCTGGTGAGCTCGTGTAAAACCGGCTGGGTTCGTTGTGATCCCGGAAAAAAACAAGTTTGAGTTGTGAGCTTGGAAAACAACTCGACTGTAATCGAGGAGATTATAGTGTGGACCCAAGTGGATCTTGGGAGTGGACGTAGGTGCTGGTTGCACCGAACCACTATAAAATCTTCTTGTGTTTGCCGTGCTCATTGTCTCTCACTCTATCTCTCTTATATTTCTGTTTGTGCATTGCTTATAAGTTAATTTCTCTCACTTGCACATCTTGAGTTAATTTGTTTAAAACATTTCAAAAAGTCTTAAATTTTTAAGAACCCAATTCACCCCCCCCCTCTTGGGTTTCCATCTGGGCCAACACCTACAAGAGAGTTCGGTTTGTTACCTCGGCCTCTCCATTATCTTGAGGATGTCTGATGGATGTTAGGCGGTGAAGGATGCCATGGTCTTCGCAGAACTCCCAAAATTTAGGGTTGTCGAACTATTTCCTATTGTCGGTGATGATAGTGTGGGGAAGACCGAAGTGGCAGATGATGGACCTCTAAAGGAAGTCTTTAGCCCGAGCCTCGGTTATCTGGGTGACTGCTTCGGCCTCAACCCACTTAGAGAAATAATCAATTGTGACAATAAAGATTTCCTTTGCCCCGTTGCGAGGGGGAAAGGGCCAAGCATATCCATTCCCTATTTGGCGAAGGGCCAGGGGGATGAGATGGAAGTCAGATGAACGGAGGGGAGCCTCTGAATGCTCGAGTGTCGTTGGCACGCATCACAGGCTCGTACAAGGTCATCCACATCTTTCTGCATCGTTGGCCAATAATATCCTTGGCGCAGCACTTTGTGGCACAAGGCACAGCTGCCGAGGTGACTGCCGCAAATGCCTTCATGAACCTCCCGAAGAGCATAGTCGGCCTCTGTAGGATGGAGGCATTTGAGCAATGGCATGGAGAAGGATCGCTTGTATAGCCAATTGTCGATTAGAACATAATGAGATGATTGCAACTTCAACTTTCTGGCTTCCTTCTTATCAGTGGGCAGCGATCCCTCTTTGAGGTACCAGTGCGGGGGGTCAATGTAGGATGGTTCGGCGTCAATCTACATCATCTGGTCGGCATCGGTGATGCTGGGCTTCTCCAGGACCTCCAGGTAGAATTTTCGCTCGAGATCCATCGACTCCGTAGTCGCTAGGCGGGATAGTAGGTCGGCGTGCGTGTTCTCAGTCCTCAGGATCTGGACAATTTTAAACTCATCGAAATGGGATGATAGGTCGCGCACCTTTTGGAGATACCGAATCATGCTCGGCTCTCGAGCCTTGAATTCTCCCTGCACCTGGCCAGCCACCAGTTGGGAGTCGGTGTAGGCAATCAGTTTCTTGACTTTAAGCTCATGGGCGATCCAATGTCCGGGGAGTAAGGCTTCGTACTCCGCCTCATTGTTTGAGGTCGAGAAGGAGAAGCGAATGCCATATTCAAAGGTTGCACCTTTCGGGCTGGTAAGGACCAGTCCGGCGCCAGAGCCGCCCACGCTGGAGGATCCGTTAGCATGAAGCAACCATGGGGTGCTGGGCCTTGGTTGTCTGGGGGTGTTCGAAATAGAGCCGTCTTCGGGGATAGTGCATTCGCGGAGGAAGTCCGCTAGAACTTGGGCTTTAATGGCTGGACGAGGTTGATATCGGATGTCATGCTCACTTAGCTCGATGGCCTTTGGTCATTCTCCCTGATGTCTCTAGATGATGGATAATTGCCTTGAGAGGTTGGTCAGTCAGGACAATGATGGTATGCGCCTGGAAGTAGGGCCACAGCTTTCGGACCGATATTATCAGAGCCAGGACCATCTTCTTGACTCGGGTGCACCTCGTTTCAGTGTCTTTGAGCAGTTTGCTGACATAATATATAGGTCTTTGGACTATGTTCTCCTCTCTGATTAGTACCGAGCCAACAGCATTCTCGGATACCGCCAAGTACAGGTTCAACACTTTCAATGCCCAGCTATAATCTGACTCCCTCGAACCACCCTACCCCCATTCGGTGGGGAATTTCATGGAGAGATGGGGGACGAAAATGATGGCTTTGAGAGATATTTGCCCTGATCTGCCGAGGATGGTGTTGTAGGGGGATCTAAGCTTGGTCACGTGGAAATCTATGAACACGGTAGCCACGCGGGGCTAGGTGCCGGCTCAGACTGACAGAGTGATGACTCCTTCAGGGGTTATGGGTCATCTATGAAGCCCACTAGGGTGGACTCCACCGGTCGGAGGCTTTCTACCCGAAATTTTAATCTCACAAAGGCATCGAAATACAAAACATTAATAGAGCTTCCACTATCAATTAAAATGCTGTGTACATCATAATTGTTCATATTTAAATACACAACCAGAGTATCATCATGGGGGTACTATACCTCCCCAAGATCTTCATCAGAGAAGGTGAGCTCATCAACTCGAGCTTTCTTCGGCGGGTTCTCCTCCTCGCCTGGCCAAGAAGATGGGGATCCAGCCACCGTTATCACATTTACATTGCCGATAATAGGAGGATTTGGTGGCGGGAGTTGGCGAGGTTCAGGTTGGCGATTCTCTTCATTATTCGACTCAGGGGGGCCCCTGAACCGGTTCAGTCTACCTCACCAGATTAGCTGCTTGATCTCATTCTTGAGCTGCCAACAATCCTCGGTGTCATGCCCGTAGTCTCGGTGGAAGTGGCAGTACTTGGTTGGGTCCCTTCGGGCTCCGTTGCCTCAGAGAGGACGGGGCTGAGGAAGTTGACGCTCGATCTCCATCAGGATCTGAGCTTTTGGCGCGGTGAGGGGAGTATAGCGGTCGAACCTCTGGGCCGGACTCCGAGTTCAGTCTCGAGGCGATAGTAGAGGACTCTACGGTGGCGAGGTGGGCTAGCGCGGCGGTGGGCTCGCTGCCTGTCTGAGCCCTTTGCCTCTTTCTTCTTCATCTGCTCAGCCCAGGTTGACCTCCTCGATTCTTCCACCATGGCGTACTTGTCCGCCAGCAACATCATATCCGAAAGGCTCTTCGGGTAGTTAACCTCTAGAGCCAGGTAGAAGTCTCCCTCCTTGGACACTCCTTCGGCCAAGGCGAACATGGCCACCTCATGGTTGAGATGGTCGACTTCTAAAAGGGCCGTGTTGAAGCAGCCGAGGTAATTCTTCAACGATTCCCCCTCTCTCTGCTTGACTTCGAAAAGGGAATCAGATCTCCGTCATTGGCGATGGCTGCTAATGAACTGGCTGACAAGCAGACAGCTCAGCTCGTCGAAAGAATCAATGGAACCTGGTTTCAAGCTGTTGAACCAGGTTCAAGCAGATCCCCTTAGAGTGAAGGAGAATGCACGACAGAGGATCGCATCCGATGCTCCATGGAACATCATGATGGACCTGAAACTGCTCAGATGATCATCGGGATCGGTGGATCCTGTTGGATTACAGAATGGAAAATCACAATCTAATTGGAATAAAATGGCAGCGGAAACAAAATAAATTTGTTCCATAATCCAGCAAGGATCACATGCGTTTCATAAAAACGAAAGAAGGATAAACGAAAAATATTACCTTTTGTTGATCAGTATGTAATTGTCTGTTCTTGTGTTGGGCTTGCTCGGATCTTCAAAGGTGCTGCCTTCAGAAAGACAACCACCCTCTACAAGTATCCACACACGAACAGACACCAAACAATTTTTGAATGCTAGTTCAAAGTTCATTTTTCACAAAAACGAACCATCCTTTTCAACTCTCCATTTTTCTATTTTTCAAGGCAAAAGATACGACCCTTCAAATGCCCCAATAGACACGACCTTTCAAAAGCCCCATAGACAATAAAACGTATATATCATATATATACAAGTCTGCTAGGGGTTTTTGGTTAACTAGGATTTTAATTAATATTTATTTAAAACTCCTTTTAAATAATGACAATTTAAATCCTAGTCCTTACCAAATAAGGAATTTATATTTTTAACCAAAAACCTTTATGGATTATTTCCTTATCCAATAAGAAAATATAACTAATTAATTACTTATCATAATTTAAATTATGAATTTAAATTTTCTCAAAATTAAACTCGAATCTAAATAACAACTAATTATTATTAATTTAAAATAATCTCATCATTTTAAATTACTATAGAGAGTAATAAACCGTAACCATTATTGTCCGTTCTTAGTGTGCGACCCTATAGGTTCAATTAACGTTGGCAGTAGGCCTAAATCACATTTTGATCCTACAAGTCATAAGCGGCCTCTAGAAAGACATTATGACTACCCAAGTTAAATGAAAAGCTCATGTTCCGAGACAACCTTAAAGTAGCTAATGACATAATCCTTTTGTCACATGATATCTTGATAGAATATAAGGCATAGAAAAAGTCAACCTTATATCGCACTATCTTTAATTTCTCGAAACCCAATTAGACTGACTAAACAAATGATATTGATCTCCATCAATTCATTTGAGCACGGCCATGCATTTCTCAGTCTCAATCATCGAAGGGCCCAGAGATATATCTCTTATAATAAGAGGGACAAATTCCATCTTAATCACTCATATCTCACTACATGATTCTTATTATGTTCAAGCATAATCTTTATAATCATCCGGTTAAAGACAACGTTTGATTATGTCAAAATAATATTCCTCATGTTGAGAACTATAGCAATCTCAGGTCTAAGGATTTAATGACACAACTACTAGAGATTAACTTATGACTTTGATCCATGTATTAATCTCAAGGCGGGTCTTGTCCAATATTTGTTCTCAACAAATACATATAAATTTGATTTGTATCTCATACACATATTCATCCCATGAATATCAATCAAATTTCATACTAATCTTAATTTATTGTTATTCCCAACAATAACCGATTAGGGACATTTAGAATAATTAATAATATTATTCAAGGATATTATTATATAATAAACATGCAAATTATGATAATAGTAAATGCTCATAAATATTCAAAATACCATGTCCATACAATAGGCCTAGGGCACTATTACTAACAATCTCCCACACTAGGCCCACTCATAATGTATCTAATACCTATGAACCTAGCATGACGATCATGCTTTGCTTGTGGTAGAGGCTTAGTCAATGGATCAGCAACATTGTCATCTGTTGGAACTCTGCATATTTTTACGTCACCTCTCTCAATGATTTCTCGAATGAGATGATAACCCTAAGAATGTGTTTGGATCGCTGATGTGACCTAGGTTCCTTTGCTTGTGCGATAGCACCATTATTGTCACAATGAACATCAACAGGATTTGTGATGCTAGGAACCACTCCAAGGTCAGTAATGAACTTCTTGATCCAAACTGCTTCCTTTGCTGCATCAGATGCTGCTATGTATTCAGCTTCAGTTGTAGAATCAGCAACAGTGCTTTGCTTCGAACTTTTCCAGCTAACAGCACCACCATTTAAACAAAACACATATCCTGACTGCGATCGAAAATCATCTTTGTCAGATTGAAAGCTTGCATCTGTGTAACCACTTACAACCAGATCATCTTCCAATCCGCCATACACCAAGAACACATCTTTAGATCTTCTCAGATACTTAAGAATGTTCTTGACAGCCGTCCAGTGACTCTCACCGGGATCTGACTGGTATCTACTCGTTATGCTTAAAGCATAAGAGACATCTGGTCTAGTGCACAACATAGCATACATGATAGATCCTATTGCTGAAGCATAAGGAATCTTACTCATGCGCTCTCGCTCATCTTTTGTGTTAGGACACTGAGATTTGCTAAGTGTAATACCATGAGACATAGGCAAGTATCCTCTCTTGGAATCTTGCATACTGAACCTTTTCAGTACTTTGTCTATGTAAGTACTTTGACTTAGACCAATCAGCCTCTTAGATCTATCTCTATAGATCTTTATCCCTAGGATATAGGCAGCTTCACCTAAGTCTTTCATTGAGAAACATTTCCCTAACCAAGACTTGACACTCTGCAAGGTAGGGATATCATTCCCAATGAGTAAAATGTCATCAACATATAAGACCAGAAATACAATGGCGCTCCCACTAACTTTCTTGTAAACACAAGGTTCATCTTCATTTTTGATAAATCCAAACTCTTTGACTGATTCATCAAAACGAAGATTCCAACTCCGAGAAGCCTGCTTCAAACCATAAATGGATCTTTGAAGCTTGCATACTTTACTAGAATTCTCAGGTTGTACAAAACCCTCAGGTTGTGTCATGTACACATCCTCAAGTAAGTTTCCATTAAGAAACAGTTTTAACATCCATTTGCCAAATCTCATAGTCATAATATGCAGCAATGGCAATGAGAATTCTAATAGACTTAAGCATGGCTACAGGTGAAAAAGTTTCATCATAGTCTATACCATGAGTTTGTTTGAAACCTTTTGCAACTAGCCTTGCTTTGTAAGTATGCACTTTACCATCCATGTCAGTTTTCTTTTTGAAAACCCATTTGCACCCAATGGTCTTTGTACCTTCAGGTGGCTCAATCAAGGTCCATACCTGATTATCATACATGGATTGGATTTCAGACTTCATGGCCTCTAACCATTTCTCAGAGTCTGGATCTAACATAGCCTCTTGATAGGTAGTAGGTTCATTTTGATCCACTAACAATACATCATGATTATCAGTCACAAGAAATCCATATCTCTCGGGCTCATGACGTATCCTATCAGATCTACGTAATTTTTGTGCTACAGGTGGTGTGTCAACAATGGTTTGTTGACTTTGAGCATCCACAGGCGGTTCAATGTTATCTTGTGGTTCTCGAATTTCTTCGAGTTGTACCTTGCTCCCACTGGTTCCTTTAGAAATAAATTCCCTTTCTAGAAAGACACCATTCCGAGCAACAAACACTTTGTTCTCAATGGGATTGTAAAAGTAGTATCCTTTAGTCTCTTTAGGATACCCCACAAAAAACATTTGTCAGACTTGGGTTCCAGCTTATTTGAAACTTGACGTTTTACATAAGCTTCACAACCCCAAATCTTAAGAAAAGACAAACTGGGCTTTTTACCAGTCCACATCTCATATGGCGTCTTTTCAACCGCTTTGGTTGGAACTCGATTTAGTGTGAACGCAGCTGTTTCAAGTGCATAACCCCAAAAGGTAAGTGGAAGATCTGTTAGACTCATCATAGATCGAACCATATCTAATAAAGTTCGATTCCTTCTTTCAGACACACCATTCCATTGTGGTGTTCCAGGAGGAGTTAGTTGTGGAATGATTCCACAACTTCTAAGATGGTCATAAAAATCTTGGCTCAAATATTCTCCACCTCGATCAGATCGAAGTGCCTTGATTGTCTTGCCAAGTTGGTTTTGTACTTCATTTTGAAAAGATTTGAACATTTCAAATGATTCAGATTTGTGTCTCATCAAGTAGACATAACCATATCTACTGAAGTCATCAGTAAATGTAATGAAGTACTTGTAACCTCCTCTGGCATCTGAACTTAATGGTCCACATACATCTGTATGTATTAGGCCCAATAATTCATTGGCCCTTTCACTGTGTCCAGTAAAGGGATCCTTTGTCATCTTACCCAATAGACAAGATTCACATGTATCATATGATTCAAAATCAAATGAGTTCAAAAGTCCATCTTGATGGAGTTTTGATATGCGTTTCTCATTTATATGGCCAAGGCGACAATGCCAAAGATAGGTTGAATTTAAGTCATTGGACTTAAATTTCTTGGTAGTTATGTTATAGACAGAAGAATTGTTGGATTTTTGAAGATTCAAAACATAAAGACCATCTAGTAATTCGGCATTTGCATAGAACATGTCTTTATGATAAATGGAGCAATTATTATTCTTAATAATAAAAGAAAAACCATCATTATCCAAACAAGAAACTGAAATAATATTCCTACACATTGTAGGAACATAAAAGCAATTGTTCAAAACTAACAAAAGCCCACTGGGCAAAGAAAGTTCGTAACTTCCTACAGCTAAAGCAGCAACTTTTGCTCCATTGCCTACTCGAAGATCAACTTCGCCCTTCTTCAGTTGTCTACTCCTTTTAAGCCCCTGCACATTTGTGCAAATGTGAGATCCACATCCAGTATCTAATACCCAGGAACTAGAAGGAGAAAAATTAATCTCTATAACATAAATACCTGAAGAACCGGTCTCACCAGTCTTCTTCTTCTTCTTTAGATCCTCCAAATACAGCTTGCAGTTTCTCTTCCAATGACCAGGTTCATTGCAAAAGAAACAGACACCCTCCTTTGGGGCTTTAGCCTTGGGTTTAGGATTGGGCTTGGGTTGAGCATTGGACTTTCCAGCCCTTCCCTTACCCTTTCCTTTTCCTTTCTTCATAAGCCCTTTCCCTTTTGAACCATCAGAACATGGCCAGGCTTGGACTTAATATTCTGTTCAGCAGTTTTAAGCATCGTATGCAGCTCAGAAATTGATTTGTCCATTTCATTCATGTTATAGTTCATGATAAACTGGCCATAACTATCAGGAAGTGAATTTAGGATCAAATCTGTTGCCAACTCTTGGCTCAATGGAAATCCAAGCCTATCAAGGTGCTCAATATAGCCTTTCATTTTCAACACATGAGCGCTAACTGAAGCACCCTCAGCCATTTTGCAAGAGTGCAATGCCTTGGTAGTATCATACCTTTCTTGCCTTGCTTGTTGCTGGAACATTTCCTTTAGATTGACAATCATATCATAAGTTTCCATGTTTTCCAAATCTTTCTGAAGTTCAGAACTCATGGTAGCTAGCATCAAGCATGCAACATCAATAGAGTCATTATGATGCTTCTCATAAGCATTCTTTTCAGCTCTAGAAGCATTATCGGCTGGTTCTTCAGGGTGAGGTTGATCCAGGACATAAAGCTTCCTTTCTTGTTTGAGAACAATTCTCAAATTTCGAAACCAGTCAAGGAAGTTAGTCCCAGTAAGTTTGTCCTTCGCAAGGATTGATCGCAGTGACATAGTAGAATTGTTATTATTGTTGGCCATCTACAATAAATGCAAAGTTCGTTAAGTATTTTGATTATGAAAAACTCCCACTAAATTAACAACCCTCAATAATAATAATCATATTAATTTAGTGAGCTAAGATCCATATTTATACTCAACTTTAAGTCAGCTTTGGCATGACACTTAAAATTAAGTTTTTAGGTAGGTAACTCTTACCAATTGCAACTCATGCAACTCTTAGAAATTTATGGGATTTTGACATCATATGTCCCGGCATGTTTAAATCCCATCTCATGCCATTAGGCCCAAAACCGTTTTGATAACCTAATTAAGTTAAACCATTTTTAAACATATGGGTAGCACCATTACCATCTTGTCTCACTAATGTAACCTAATGTACTTCTACTTTGGTAGAACCCACATTAAGGTGATAAAAGCCTTGACAAGTGTTTAAATATGGATGGCATGTCAACTTAAAATTTTATGTGAGGGATCTAGATAGATTTCATCATGCATTTAGTATCACATACTCATTGATATCATCATACATAGCATCTCATACATGTATATAATAAACGTGTCATAGTATGGCCTTATCTAGATTGATCTTCATAAGCCAATATGAAGATCAATGGTCAATCCTAGGTAATAATGAGCAACACCATAATGTCTACTTGACCATCATCTTGTGCATAGACACCTAGCTCCTCCATCACCATGGTTGGATTGCATGACTTCAAATGGCTTGCTTTGTCTTCTTGTTTTATTACAATAAATAAACAAATACTACTAAAAGTAAAAAAAAATTACAATGAAACAAAATGGCATGCAGGCCATATTTAATAATTACAACCCTTGTAAAAGAATAATAAAAACCTGCCAATCATATTGGTCACAAGGCCATACTATGCACCATACAAAGCAACACACCATGCAAAACATATCATGTTATCATATAGCATATACATATTGCATTAAAGAAAATATGTTATAATAGGCGTGTTGTTTAAAACCAATTAAATTTATGAGGGCTCCTAAAATTTGATTTTATTGATCTCATCAATAAATTTAAGGCTTACATCCGCACCACCATAAACAGCAATTGATAAATCCTTATTGATATGTGAATTCAGTTCATGTATTAATCTAATTAAGACAACACCGAAATCATATATCATGCTATTAAACACTTTAATTGCATATCTCATTCGGATTTTAATCATATTAACGAATCCTTACAGGAAACAGATTCATCAATTAACACCTTAGAAAACCTATTATCTATGTCGTTCGCGCAAACCCTAATATCATATATACAAGAACGCAAATCATGCCAAGATCATATACATCTCATACATACAATCAAACATGGCATAATCGATTTTTATGAAAATGCAAAGGCTCTGATACCACTGTTGGATTACGGAATGAAAAATCCCAATCTAATTGGAATAAAATGGCAGCGGAAATAAAATAAATAAAATTACACGCATTTCATAAAAATGAAAGAAGGATAAACAAAAATATTACCTTTTGTTGATCAGTATGTAATCCTGTCTGTTCTTGTGTTGGGCTTGCTCGGATCTTCAAAGGTGCTGCCTTCAGAAAGACGACCACCCTCTACAAGTATCCACACAAACGGACACCAAAAGTTTTTGAATGCTAGTTCAAAGTTCATTTTTCAAAAATAAACCATCCTTTTCAACTCTCCATTTTTCTATTTTTCAAGGCAAAAGACACGACCCTTCAAATGCCCCAATAGACACGACCTTTCAAATGCCCCATAGACATTAAAATGTATATATCATATATACAAGTCTGCTAGGGGTTTTTGGTTAACTAGGATTTTAATTAATATTTATTTAAAACTTCTTTTAAATAATGACAATTTAAATCCTAGTCCTTACCAAATAAGGAATTTATATTTTTAACCAAAAACCTTTATGGATTATTTCCTTATCCAATAAGAAAATATAACTAATTAATTACTTGTCATAATTTAAATTACAATTTAAATTTTCTCAAAATTAAACTCGAATCTAAATAACAACTAATTATTATTTGTAATTTAAAATAATCTCATCATTTTAAATTACTATAGAGAGTAACAAACCGTAACCATTATTGTCTGTTCTTAGTGTGCGACCCTATAGGTTCAATTAACGTTGGCAGTAGGCCTAAATCACATTTTTATCCTACAAGTCATAAGCGGCCTCTAGCAAGACATTATGACTACCCAAGTTAAATGAAAAGCATGTTCCGAGATAACTTAAAGTAGCTAATGACATAATCCTTTTGTTACATGATATCTTGATCGAATATAAGGCATGGAAAAAGTCAACCTTATATCACTCTATCTTTAATTTCTCGAAACCCAATTAGACTGACTAAACAAATGATATTGATCTCCATCAATTCATTTGAGCACGGCCATGCATTTCTCAGTCTCAATCATCGAAGGGCCCAGAGATATCTCTCTTATAATAAGAGGGACAAATTCCATCTTAATCACTCATATCTCACTACATGATTCTTATTATGTTCAAGCATAATCTTTATAATCATCTGGTTAAAGACAACGTTTGATTATGTCAAAATATAATATTCCTCATGTTGAGAACTATAGCAATCTCAGGTCTAGGATTTAACAACACAACTACTAGAGATTAACTTATGACTTTGATCCATGTATTAATCTCAAGGCGGGTCTTGTCCAATATTTGTTCTCAACAAATACATATAAATTTGATTTGTATCTCATACACATATTCATCCCATGAATATCAATCAAATTTCATACTAATCTTAATTTATTGTTATTCCCACAATAATAACGATTAGGGATATTTAGATTAATTAATAATATTATTCAAGAATATTATTATATAATAAACATGCAAATTATGATAATAGTAAATGCTGATAAATATTTAAAATACCATGTATATACAATATGCCTATGGCACTATTACTAACAGATCCATGGTACGGCTCAATGGTGGAGAGCTTAACATGAGGGGGAATCACTTTCCTCATGATCCTCTCGGAGAAGGGGATGCCCTGCTCTGCCATTGGATGGGATGAAGGGGCTTATTTGACGGCGTCTAACTCTTGACGCCACTCCTGATGCATCTCTTGCATCTGTTGTCTGATCCCTTCATCCAAAGTGGTATGAGGGATCGGGCATGGAGAAGATGGAAACGGTGTCGAATCTTGGAAAGACACTGGGGGAGGGGGAACGAATTTGCCTGGATCTGAGCGGGCTTTTCCCTCCAGCTCACTGCGGTGCCGGCTTTGCCTTTGCAGGCTGGTGACCACGATCCGTCGCTCTAGGCGGATCGGAAGAAGAGATCGCAGGCGGAGCAGGGGCAGCGACCTCCTCGCAAGGCTGAGAAGTAGGAACAGCAGAGCTAGGAATCACCCGAAATCCCTGGACCAACTGGGTCAATGCTTGGACTTGCTGAACCAGAGTGGCGAACTGGTCCAGGGTTACCACCGTTGCTGGTGGTGAAGGAGTTTCAGCTGGTGGTGGTAGCGGTGGTGCCGCCCCACTAATCAGATCAGGGTTTTGAGAAGCAGCCTGATCTTGAGCCTCAGAGGTGGCTCTCTTCCGATTGGCCATTGGAGGATGTTTCCTCTGGTTCTCGAGTCTGGTCTCCTGGATTACAAGTTTATGGGACTTGAGGGCTCTTTCTCTATGCTGACCCCAGATTGATTTTGATGATTACAAAACAAATTAAGCAATTCTAAGATTGATACAGGGAAGTTCAGTCACCTTGCAAGTAAGATCTTCCTGCAAAATTGACTAGTAAGAAAGTACTTTATTTACTTTGCTTTAGATATTTTTATTTTTGCTTGAAGTTAACTGGTTAGCTAGCTTGTTCTTTCAATTAGCTAGCTAACATGCCCCTCAGCTAACTAAAATTCTCGCCACAGTGATTGGGCCGAACTATCTTGTATTTTAGCTAGCTGTTTAGCTAGCTTATTAGCTAGCTAAAGTTTCTTTAGCTAACTAAAATGCTCGTCTCAGTTAGATGGCCGAACGTTCTCCTTTTTTAGCTAGCTGGTGAGTTAGTTTATTAGCTAGCTGGAGCCCTTTCAGCTAACTAAGAAACTTGTCTCAGGTGTCTGGCCGAATGTCCTTTTTTTTTAGTCAACTGGTGAGCTAGCTTGTTAGCTAGCTAGAATTCCTTCAGCTAACTGATTTGCTCGTTACAGTGCATTGGCCGAACACCCTCCAATTTTAGCTAGCTGGCTGGATGTCTTGTTAGCTAACTGAAACTCCTTCTAGCTAGCTGACGTTTCTTTTATTTAACTGCTTAGCTAACTATTTCATCCTGGAGCTAACTACTCAGCTAACTGATTTTCATAGAGAACGTCTCAGCCGTGGGGATTCAAAATTCAGTTAACTAAAGAGCTAGTTGACTGTTGGTTAGTTAGCTGGAGAGTTAACTATTATATCAGAACGGATGGCTGCCCTTTTGCTCAGTTAGCTGGAGAGCTAACTAAGCTGGACGGACAACATATTGCTTTTGCTTCTAGTTAGCTCGTGAGCTAACTGGCCATTCTTCAGTTAGCTATTTAGCTAAGTAGCTATCTTGTTCTTCTCCTGCAATCGAGTGGATTTCAAATTAAGTTAGCTGGAGAGCTAACTATGATAGCATGAATTTTTCTCTCTCCCATTACTTTTTCTCTGTTAGTTAGCTAAAGAGGTAATTGACTTTCGCTTAGTTAGCTGCCAAGCTAACTGATGTGCTGCCTCAGGACGATTCTTTTGTTGTGACCTCTCTGGTTAGCTAACTTATTAGCTAGCTGAGGTTTCTTGCTTCATTCTTGGATGATGGCATTCATATCCTCAGCTACCTAGAGCCATTTTTCAGTCCACCGCTGCCTAAGCTTTTAAGAGTGCTCTTTCTCTCTCTCTCTATTGCTATTTCAAGCTATATTTAACTTTTGGATTTTTGAATTTTTACAGTGCTCATCCTTCCTCAAATGGAGATCTGCATTCAATGCTCAAGGGAAACATGTTTAACGGTTATATTTTCTTCCTGTTATTATTTTCATTTATTTCTTATGTATCTAACGGATATCTTCTTGTTAGATGGATATAAATAGCTGGGATTAGAAGCACACCTAGACGATTTTTGAAAAAGAAAGTTCAAAGGAAGATAAATCCAAGAAAAGAGCCTTCATTGCATATTTGTTGAGTGGTTGCTGGGCATTCAAGTTCATTCCTTGCTCCGAAAGGTCGTTTGAATCATTGAAGCTTTTCAAGCATTCAAGACTTCAGCTGCTTCAATCTAGTTCATTTATTGCTGAGTTTATTGCTTCAAAAGTTGTAAAGTATTTTCCGAATATTTGCTCATTGTAGGAGCTTGTCCTTTACATACTCTGATTATCTTGTAAAAGGGTTAGTAAACCCTGGTTTGTTATTGGCTTCCTTGTGCCATTGAAACAAGAGGACTAGCCTAGGTTTGGCTAGAGGTTTTTGGCTTCCTTGTGCCGTAAAACAAGAGGACTAGCCTAGGTTTGGCTATGGGTTTTTGGCTGCCTTGTGCCATATAAACAAGAGGGCTAGCCTGGTTTGGCTAGAGGTTGTAATCGTTATGATACGATTAGTGAAATTCCCAAAGGTGTTGGGGAGTGGATGTAGGTGCTGAGTTTGGCACCGAACCACTATAAACTTCTGTGTGTTTATGGTTGTTTGCTTTTCTGTTTTATTATTCTGTGCACCCCACTTCACCACTGCAAATCAAATTAGGGTTAAAAGCACATATATCTGCATAGCTATTAATTTTTTAAAAAAATAACCCAATTCACCCCCCTCTTGGGTTACTACATCTGGGCAACAAGTGATATCAGAGCAGGTTGCTCTTGATTTTATAGCTTTGATTAGCTTGGAGCCAAAGATCAATAGTAATCCCAATGAATTCCATGTTGATTGAGGGACAATCAACTAATAGACCACCTTTATTCAATGGAACAAACTACACATATTGGAAAGCACGAATGAAAATCTTCATTCAAGCACTAGATTATGATTTATGGGGAATCATAATTAATGGACCACATACACCCATAATTATGATTAAAATTATTAAGTTGCAAAACCTGAATCTGAATGGGATGAGCAAGATAAGAAATTAGCTCAATTAAATGCAAAGGCTATGAATGTTCTTTATTATTCTCTTGATGCAAATGAATTTAATCGCATATATACTTGTATGTCTGCTAAGAAAATATGGGATAGACTTGAAGTCACCCATGAGGGTACAAATCAAGTCAAGAAATCCAAAATAAATATGCTTGTTCATAAGTATGAATTATTTAAGATGGATTCAGCTGAAATATTACTGATATGTTTACAAGATTTACTGACATTATTAATGGACTGAAGAGTCTTGAAAATCTTATGCTAACAGTGATCTTGTTAGAAAAATTTTAAGATCTTTACCTAGGACATGGGAAGCAAAAGTAACAGCAATTCAAGAAGCAAAAGATCTCAACACTTTATCACTTAAAGAGTTGGTCGGTTCTTTGATGACTCACGAGCTTCAGCAATGACAACATATTGATGAAGATGATTCAAAGAAGAGAAGGACCATGGCATTGAAGAGTGCAACTCAAGAAGATGAGAGTGAAGAAACCACAAGTGACAGTGAGAAAGATGATGATACGGCACTTATTTCAAGGAAATTTAAAAAGTTTACGAAGAAAAACAGATTTTTGGATAGGGGTTTTTGGCTTCCTTGTGCCATGAAACAAGAGGACTAGCCTAGGTTTGGCTAGGATTTTTGGCTGCCTTGTGCCGTATAAACAGGAGGGCTAGCTTGGTTCGGCTAGAGGTTGTAATCGTTGTGATACGATTAGTGGAATTCCTAAAGGTGTTGAGGAGTGGATGTAGGTGCTGAGTTTGGCACCGAACCACTATAAACTTCTGTGTGTTTGTGGTTGTTTGCTTTTCTATAGTTATTATTCTGTGCACCCCACTTCACCGCTGCAAATCAATTAGGGTTAAAAGCACATATATCTGCATAGCTATTAAATTTTTTTAAAAATAACCCAATTCACCCCCCTCTTGGGTTACTACATCTGGGCAACACTCTAGTGCCAATTTATTGCTGCGGAAATCCGTTCTCCGACTCGGGTGCGCTTCTAGCTCCTGATCCGGATGCCGATCTTGCCACCTTGAGGTGGAACCTGCAAGATAATCGACACGCAGAGGGTGCTGTGGGGGTTGCCCTCTGCGGAGGACCCTCCGATGCCTAAGTCAGTGAAGATTCACAGCAAGCAGATATGAGGAGAGACTCTTACAGAGGAGTTCCCCTTTTGGCGAGTGTTCTCTCTCAAGAGCTCAAAGCTCAGGGGGAGCTTCACTGGAGTATCAAAGTATGTGTAAGAACTATGTGCAAAATGGGCATAGAATGGCCGTACCTGAGAGGCTTGAGGGTGGTGGTATTTATAGGCGATTACCTGATTCCTTGGACATGCTCTGGATGAGGTCTGAAAACTGTTAGGATTCGAATCAAGTTTGTTATGAGGCCATCGGGATCCGTATCTCATCAATTAGAGGATCGACGGCTGGGAGAGCTGGTTGATGCAATGAGGCTTAATGATCACATAGACCTAGGCCACTCTTGTGGGCCCTAGGCCACTTCAGGGTATGATTCCCCATTTGGAATCTTATTCAGTTACAGTGGATTCGAATTCTCATGCGCCGGATTCTGCAGAGGTATTTTAAATGCCGTGGTTCGGTCTGAATGAGGGGTAACCTGTTCCCGAGGTATAGAAGGGATCGACTTGAATGGCCGAGGCATGAAGATAGCTCGGGTTAGGGTGGCCGAGGTATGAAGATAGCTCGGGCTACCGAGGAATGGTTTGGCTCGGGTGGCCGAGGTATGAAGATAGCTCGGGTTACCGAGGAATGGCTCAGCTCGGTTAGTCGAGGTATGGAGACAATTTGGGTTATCGGGGTGACCCGACTTTGTCAAAGGTGATTTGGCTTTGTCGCTTGGATGTTATGCCAGCTGGCTAGCAGGGTGTTTGGATTGGGCGTGACCCAATTGTCGATGTGGACAATCAATAATACAATGACAAATTTACCCCTCATCAAATCTAAACCTTTTTATGAAGATCATCATCATGAAGCCTGATGCGTGTCGTAGCGCAACAATTTAAACACCTTAATTTCACTATTAGGATAGCGAGAGTAAGGGATCGATTCCACAGGGACTTTAGCGATTATCTTAAAATATTTTTATAAATTTAACTAAATAGATAACTAAGTAGATAATTAATAGTGCAAAATAATAAGATATGGTTTATCTTATTAGAGCACGGCTCGTACCCGTAGATCACGGCCCGTCTCTTTTAAGAATAAATCAGTCTAAATTATTTTCACTTAAATAGAATTTAATAATAATTTAACATGAATAGAAATTTTATTTCAATAACATCCAAAGTGCATATTAAAATCTAAAATAAAAGAGTTTTAATTTGTAACATGAGGAAGGCAACAAAAAGCAATAAAATAAACTGGGATGAACCAAGCCACGATCGTCTCCTGGTATGCAGATCCTCGGATGGGCGCCTCATGAGCAGAGCCTCCATAGACTTCTCCCCAACGCCCACGGATGCAGCGCTTGGACTCCACGAAACCAGAAGACCCACGAACAGAGCTTCTCATGAAACACACGAGATTGAGGAAGAAGAGATCTCCTGGATGCAGCTTGCTGGACGAACTTCCTCCTTGTGCTATTTATAGAGGCCCGGATGAGGTGAAGACGCGGCATTGACACGGCGTTGCCAAACAGAGAACGCGGAAGCCAAAACAGGACGCGGAAGCCACAAACAAAATCTGGATAAATCTTCCATAAAATTCAAATTCCTTCTAAAGGAATTTAATTCTCTCAATTTGATAACTTCCAATCTAATCTATTCCTTAATTGTGGAGGAAACGGTTAGAATTGAATGGAGAAGAATCGGCGGAAAACAGAAAAACGCTGAGAAACGATGAAGTCGGCACTTGGTTTGCCGTTTTGCTTTAAAATCCGTGCTAAATCCTTATAAAATCAATTCCGAGCTCATCTTAATCCGATTTGAGTGCCGTTTGCGTCATTAAATCCCTAAAATCGAGCTCTTTAAATTGATAAGGTTTTATAAAATATTATATAAAATATTAAAATATTAAATAATAATAGGTACGTTAAATTATTAATTAATAGGTTTAATGATAATTATTTATGCGTTTATCACTCCCCCCAACTTGAATCTTACTCGTCCTCGAGCAAATAAAAATTTAGAAATATGTACCAAGCTAGTCCAAGAATTGATAGTTATCTTATAGTTCTTTTTTTTTTTTTTTTTAGATCATAAGGGAGGTACTTCATTGGATTATTAAGTTTTTTTTTTTTAGTGATAAAGTGTAGTCCATAAGAATTTATAGAAGTCTTTCTTCACCAACTTTCCACTTCTCTGATTAAGTCTTCTAACTTAATTTGGGTTGGGTGTAATGTCTTTTGTACTTTGGTTCTTTATTTATTTATTTATATGTAAAGTCAGTGCAATGTCCTAACCCCTTGCTTTCTAATTAACCCTTGTAGCGAGCTTTAGGCCAATGGCTCCCAAACCAGTTGGTTTTAGGGCATTAGGTGTAAAACACCCCTCAGACTTACTTACTCGAGTTAAAAAGGCTTTAGGTAGGACTGACTCTATTTAGGTTCTTTTACATTCCCACCTTTTTACGCGAACAACATCACTTTCTTAGGTGACGGGGCCCGGTTACTCAGTGAAAAATGCTAAGAACCTAATCTATTAACTTTAAGAGAGATTTTTTTTTTTTTTTTTTTTTTTTTTTTTTTTTGAATAACATTTTCACCCATACCCTTATTAAGTAGATTGTACTATTAAGATCAGTGGTCAGGAGGGTCTGAAATTATTCTAAAAATTTTTCTGGGCTAAACCCTACCTTTTATTAGGTTTTCTTTATTCCTCAGTATTTCAAAAATAATAATAATCTAACCATTAATTCATTAATAGACTGCTTGATTAACTTCAAATCGAGACAGAATTTGGTAACACATCTGATTATAGTTTTACTCGAGGATTTATTTATTTTCTTTTTCCCCCCCCAACTTAATTTCCATTGTCCCTAATGGAAGAATAATAATTAATTTCAAGGAAAGATACTACCTGGTAGAGTATTTGAAGGTTGGAAGTTTCATTGTTGCCATCTTCTTTCAATCTGCTTCTGTTGCTCTTCTCTGGTCATACTAAAAAAAAACACACTAAAAGAAGAAAGTTAAAAATAACTAAAACTGGGTTGCCTCCCAAGAGCGCTAAGTTTAAAGTCTTCAGCCAGACTGTGCTACTTATTATGATAGTGTTGGGTTCACAAGATCAATTGATTCAACAATTTCTCCATCATTAATTTCTTCTATATATGGTTTCAAACGTTGGCCATTTACTTTGAATGTATTCCTTGCTTGGGGTCTTTAAGCTCTACAGCTCCATGGGAAATACTTGAGTTACTATAAAAGGTCCATTCCATCGTGAACGAAGTTTTCCAGGGAAAAGGTGTAATCTTGAATTGTAAAGCCATACTTTTTGATTTGGTTCAAAAATTTTTCTACTAATAAATTTGTCATGATATGCTTTGGTTCGTTCTTTATAAATTTTTGAGCTCTCATATGCCTCATTTCGTAGCTCTTCTAACTCATTCAATTGGAGTTTTCTATTGACACCTGCATTTTTCATATCATAATTAAATTGCTTGATAGCCCAAAATGCACGGTGTTCTAATTCTACAGGTAAATGACAGGCTTTTCCAAATACGAGCCTGTAAGGAGACATTCCTATGGGAGTTTTAAATGCAGTACGATAAGCCCATAATGCATCATCCAAACGTTCTGACCAATCTTTCCTATCAGGTCTCACCGTTTTCTCAAGGATATTTTAATTTCTCTATTTGATATTTCAACTTGGCCACTAGTTTGGGGATGATAAGGTGTAGCTACCTTATGAGTAATTCCATATTTGTTCATTAATCCTTCAAAGTGTCTATTCGTGAAATGTGTACCCCCATCACTAATTATAGCCCTTGGGCATCCAAAACGACTAAGGATATTATGCTGAATAAACTTGATTACAACTTTATGGTCATTGGTTCGAGTTGCCATGGCTTCAATCCATTTTGACA
>UESW01005089.1:814933-840991 GCA_900491605.1 Calamus simplicifolius | reverse complement strand
TATCTTCTGATCATGAGCAAGAAGCTAAAGATGATGATTCACATAAGGATGATGATGTTAATGATGATCATAATGATGTAGATCTTCCAAGAGACTGGAGATATGCACATAGTCATCCCAAGGAATTGATTATAGGCGATCCATCTCAAGGAATAAGGACTAGATCATACATGAGAAATATTAGTAATCATCTTGCATTTGTATCACAAATAGAACCTAAAACTATAGAAGAAGCTGAAAAAGATAATAATTGGATGTTAGCTATGCAAGAAGAACTAATCAATTTACAAGAAATAATGTTTGGACTTTAGTGGAAAGACCTAAAAACCATTCAATTATAGGAACTAAATGGATTTATAGAAATAAGTTAGATGAAAATGGCATAGTAATTAGAAACAAAGCTAGATTGGTTGCTAAAGGATATAGTCAAGAAGAAGGTATTGATTTTGATGAAACCTTTGCACCTGTAGCTAGACTAGAAGCCATTAGACTTTTACTTGCATTTGCATGTCATATGAACATTAACTATTTCAAATGGATGTAAAAAGCGCATTTTTAAATGGATTTATTAATGAAGAAGTTTATGTAGAACAACCACCAGGTTTTGAAGATCACGAATTTTCAAATCACGTTTTTAAATTGCACAAAGCTTTATATGGTTTGAAACAAGCACCTAGAGCTTGGTATGATAGGTTAAGTAAATTTTAATAGAAAATGATTTTACAAGAGGAAATGTTGATAAAACCTTGTTTTTGAAAAGAAAAAGTAAAGATTTACTTGTAGTACAAATATACGTAGATGACATTATTTTTGGTGCTACTAACGAATCTCTTTGTCAAGAATTTGCCAAGTTAATGCAGGGAGAATTCGAGATGAGCATGATGGGAGAACTCAACTTCTTCCTTGGACTCCAGATCAAACAATGTAAGGAGGGAATCTTTATCAACCAAACCAAGTACACAAGAGAACTACTCAAAAAGTTTGGTATGGAAACAATGAAACCCCTTGGAACACCAATGAGTCCTTCATGCAAGCTAGACAAAGACGAAGAAGGTAAGAAGGTTGATCAGAAGTATTATCGAGGTATTATCGGATCCCTTCTCTATTTAACAGCAAGTAGACCAGATATAATGTTTGCAGTATGTTTGTGTGCTAGATTTCAAGCTGAACCTAAAGAATCACATTTAATAGCTGTTAAAAGAATTTTAAGATATCTAAATGGCACAAAAAATGTAGGTTTATGGTATTCTAGAGACTCCACATTAAACCTAATTGCATATTCAGATTCTGATTATGCCGGATGTAAAATTGATAGAAAAAGCACAAGTGGTGCATGCCATTTCTTAGGCAGTAACTTAATCACATGGTTTAGCAAAAAGCAAAATTCAGTTGCATTATCAACTACTGAAGCTGAATATGTAGCAGCTGGAAGTTGCTGTGCGCAAATCCTATGGATTAAGCGACAACTTGAAGACTATGGTATCAAACTTAATAAGACACCCATAAAATGTGATAATACTAGCGCAATCAATTTAACGAAAAATCCAATTCAACACTCAAGGACAAAACACATAGAAATTAGATATCATTTTATAAGAGAACATGTAGCTAATGATGAAATTTGTTTAGATTATGTAAACACTGAAGAACAATTAGCTGACATCTTTACAAAACCCCTAAGTGAAGAAAGGTTTGAATATCTTAGAGGAGAATTAGGAATTTGTAATCCTTTTGAATAAATTTTGAAATATTTAAGGAAATGCATCTAGAATTCTTTCAATTCCTCAAAATCTTAAGGAAATATTATCTAGAACTCATATCAAAATGATTTATCAAGACTCAATGATTATGAATCATACCAAAATCAAATCCGGAATCATTTCAAACATTCAGAAAATTTTCAATTTTTTTGTTCTGAAATGGTCTCCGAGCCGACTCGGTGTGTACCGGAGTCGACTCGAGTTTCTCTGAAACTTGGGAGCCGACTCCTGGTATGAGCGAGTCGACTCGAGTTCGGGATTTCTCTCTGTGATTTAGGCGAGCCGACTCGAGGTTATGCGCGAGTCGACTCGACGTGGTCCCAGGTTGAATATCTAGGGCACGAGTCGACCCGACGGTCATTTCTATCATTTCTAATCTTCGTTTCTCTCTACAAAAATCTCCCAAACCCTCCAAATCTTCCAAATACTTCCGATTAATCACTCCACTCATATCTATGGCACCCAAAACCCGTGGAGCCAGCAGTAGAGCGCCGGGATGAAGAGGAAAAGACGTGCGACGACCCGTCCGCGAGCCGTCCGTGGATTCTACGTCTTCTTCTTCAGTGATTCTCCTGCTCCCTTCCAACCCTCAGGTAGACCTCCTTGCTAGTAGAGTTGTGACAACGGGAAGGAAGGTCGATTTTGAGCTTTTTGAAAATGAGGGATTCATTATAGGAAGACAGTTATTAGAAATGGGACTTGAGAAAATTTGTTCATTGGATTGTCCTACTTATCCAGCTTTGGTAAAAGAATTTTATAAGAATCTGACTAGAGGAGACAATGGGTTAGTAAGCATAGTGAGAGGCATAAGTCTAAACATTACTGACACCATCTTATCTAGACTTTTAAACCTACCATTGTCTGGACCTGCACATTTGCTTCAGAGGATAGATCTCCTGCTCTCACCAGACTATTACATAGAGACTTTGAAGGATTTGAGGAAGTTCTTGCAAGTCAACTGCCATTGGACTAAGGCTTTTACATAATATCTGCAGTAGAGTTTTATTTCCCAAAACAGGCAGGTTTGACTATGTTTCAGAAAGGGACATTTTCATTATGGATGCTATAGTATCAGGAAAACCTTTTAATCTGCCTAGAATGATTTTATGGTACATGGCTGATTGTGGAAGTAAAAGGAAATCATGTCTTCCCTATGGTATGATCTTGACTCAGTTGTTCAGGAGCCAAGGGATTATGTTTAGTGACAGTGAGCCCAAGAAGGAATTGAGACACACAGACTATTATACCTTGGCCACTATCAACCGAATGGGATTTATCAAAAGGAATGGAATTTGGGAAAGGAAGAACAGTTCAGAGGATAGAGCTGAGGCACCTAGACATTCATCTCCAGAGCCACCTCAGACTTCATTCATACCAGACCCAGTTCCAGCTCCATCAGATATTCCAGTTCCTGCTTCTGCATCTACATCTGCTCCAGTTCAGACCTCTGCTTCTACATCTGTCAGTTTTTCAGACACTCAGTTAGAGCAGCTTAGGTCTCTATTCAAATCAGAGTTAATTGAGCATGAGACTAGATTGAAGACTGAATTTGATGAAAATTTATGAACTTGAGGGAAGCACTTTATTCTATTAATGATCGAGTATCTTCTATTGAAGCCAATGTTAGCTCATCCACCTCCTCTCTAAATGAAGATTTGAAGAATATATTTGAAGAATTGAAGGATATTTGTGGAGATGGTGAGACTTATGCAAATGTAATGCAGAGCTTCAAGACAAAATTTCAAGTGCATGCAAGTTTGTTGATGAAAAACTAAAAGATTATGTCAAGATTCAATGTGAAGGAATGCATAAGATTATAGAACACTTAACTAGAATTACTAGGCAACATTTTGATTTCTCTTTATGTATTTGAGTTTGATGTAATGAATGAAATTTGCAGTTATGTAATTTGCAGTTATTTGTAGTAATTGAACTTTGATGTAATGCTTTTTGATGTTAATGAATTCAGTTCATTTCAATGTTGTGTACATTTGAGATATGATGTTTTGAAGTATACCTTGAATACATTAATGTATTTCTTAACCTTTTTGTTGATTACAAAAAAGGGGGAGAAATATTTAAATCGTATATGCTTTCAATTTGATTCAAGTTTGTTAAGTTTCTTTAAGAAGAAGAAATCATTAAAAGGGAGAAAGTGTATTTAATCGTATATGCAATTTAAGACTCTGAAAGGGGAGAGAAAATTTTGAGTATTATTAAGGGGAAGAGATAACTTAAGTATCATTTGCTCAAAGCTCAAAATTTAAAATTTTTGAATGAATTATAAAACTGAGTTTCATAGGGGGAGCTACCTCATTGAGGGGGAGCCTTTCCATGAACATAAATTTTGATTATAGAATCACAAATTTTTTTCAAGTTTAACTCGCATATACTTAATGTTTTTGTCATCATCAAAAAGGGGGAGATTGTTGAGAAATTATTGAAACATAATTGCCCCAACTTATTGATTTTGATGATTTCCAAAAGACATTACTTTACTTTCTAAAAGGCTATGAACATGTTAAGTCAATCAATGAAATATTCTTACTATGAGCAATTTCAAATTGGAAACTATGAACTGTTAATGTGTAATGAGTTTTTGAATCAATTGAATATATGTTTCAGTGAGCTATACTTATGAATTCAAAAATGATTTCTATACCACTCTTTTAAAGATCAATGAATTAATGAAAATGCTTTGAAATTGAGCATTACTGTTAAATCAACATTATTCAAGTCATATTTATATTTCAAAATTGGTTGGGATGATTTTCAAAGCAAATCAGAATGTTTTCTGATTTTTGTATCAGTCCCGAGCCGACTCGAGAGTTTCCGAGTCGACTCCTTTATCTGATTTTTAATGTTGTCTCGAGTCGACACTTGAGTTTTCAAGAGTCGACCCCTGAACTTCTCGAGCCGACTCGCTGACTCGAGCCGACTCGCTCAGACGGCAGAAAGACTCATTTTTGAGTGCCTCTCGAGTCGACTCCCAGCTTTTCGCGAGTCGACCCCTGAAAGTCACGAGTCGACTCCCAGCTTTTCGAGTCGACCCCTGAAGACTCACTTTTTGGTGCGTTCTGGATTCGCGTGTTCGAGCCGACTCGCACAGTACTCGAGCCGACTCCCGGAATCTGGGCGATAATTTTTGAGTTGACACATCAGCACCAACGGTAATATTTTGAATCAACGGCTATATTTTACTGTGTCTAACGGCTATATCTTTTCAGGATCTATAAATAGAGGAGCCAGATTCAAATAGAAAAAAGAAAATAATAGAAGAGCAAGAGAGAAAAATAGAGAGAGCCTATTGAATATCAAAAAAGGGAAAACTGAGAGTATTGTAGAATCATTTGATTCAAGGAGAGATTCAATCTTTGCATTTGAGAGAGAGATTCGTGTGCATCATTTGATCGACTCTCAAAGCTCAAGAGGAAGGCAAAAAGCAATCCAACGTGCAAAATCTTCAGCCATTCCCAAGTTCAAAAAGAGGCAACACATTCTCCAAAGCTTTTCAACGATTGAGGAATCTTGCTGAGGCATCGATTCAACTCTTCAAGGAGAAAAGGGAGAAAGCCATCGCTGCAATCATCCGGAAAACCATCAGGCGTTTCTAACCCTAGTTTTTATTTATTCTTAAATTTGTATATCTGCTCAAGAAGGAGCATTTTTGTTACAAATACTTTGATTTCACTTGGTTACTGGTTCAATCAGTGGATTGAATCAGTGGAGGTAGGTTTACCTCGTTACAAGCCGGAGTGCTTGTGTTGGGTTCGTTGTGATCCCGTGAAAACAACGAGTAAGGTTTGTTGTTAGCCCGCAAAACAACGTGTAGGGTTTTTGTGCTGGTAAGCCCGCAAAACCAGCTGGGTTCGTTGTGCCCGTGAAAACAACAAGTTTGAGTTGTGATCTTGGAAAACAACTCGGCTGTAATCTAGAGAGATTATAGTGTGGACCCAAGTGATCTTGGGAGTGGACGTAGGTGTAGTTGCGCCGAACCACTATAAAATTATCTTGTGTTTGCCGTGCATCATTTTCTCTATCTCTATCTCTCTTTATTAACTGCCTGTTCTTTGCTTATTAGTTAATCTCACTTGCACATCTTGCTAATTAATCAATTAAAGTTAAAAAGACTTAAATTTTTTAAGAACCCAATTCACCCCCCCCCCCTCTTGGGTTGCCATCTGGGCCAACAAGTTCTTCTCAGGGTCTCGTCGGTCGAGGTGGCCAAGCGGGACAGTGCATCAGCCCTGGCATTCTCCGCCCGGGGAATGTAGCTGATGCGGAAGTAGATAAACTAAAGGCCTGGGACTACACCTTGCTTAGGTAACGGGACATGGTTGGGTCTCTAGCTTCGTACTCCCCTGCGATCTGCCCAGAGACAAGCTGAGAGTCTATGAAGGCCCTCAGACGCCTCGCACCAAGCTCCTTAGCCAGCTTCATCCCTGCCAGCAAGGCCTCATACTCCGCTTGGTTGTTGGTGTCTGAAAAATGAAATCGGAGGTTATACTCCACCACCTCCCTCTCGGGGCTTGCAAGAATGAGTCCAGCCCCACACCCTTGGGAATTCAATGCACCATCAACATGGAGGATCCAGCCTTCCTCTCCCGCTCCCTCGGCCACGAGGGATTCCATGCACATCTCCAGGTTCGACTCCTCTGGATGCTCCTCGGCCTAGGTGTACTCGACCAAGAAATAGGCTAACACCTGAGACTTCATTGCAGATCTCGGCCTGATGGATAGGTCGAACTCTTCCAGCTTGATGGCCCACTTTGTCAGCCAACCGTAGGTGTCAGGACGGGATAAGATAGTCCAGAGGGGCTGGTCCGAGAGCACCATGATTGGATGAGCTTGGAAGTAAGGTCGAAAGCGCTGAGCAGAGACAATCAGGGCGAAGATAATCTTCTCGGTCCAGGAATACTTGGTCTCAGCATCATGAAGTACATTGCTAGTATAGTAGACCGGCTTCTGCGTCCCATCGGCGTCCATGCGAACAAGCACGGAGCTGATGGCCTCGGAGAAGGCGGCAAGATATAGAAAGAGCTCCTCCCCGCTCTTCGGCTTGGACAACAGTGGCAGAGTGGATAAAAAAAAATTTAACTCCTCGAAGGCTTCCTAGCACTCCTTTGTCCACTCGAAGCCGTTGACCTTGTACAACGCCTTAAAGAAAGATAGACACCTCTCTGCCGACTTGGACAAGAAATGGCTCAAGGCTGCCACCCTCCTGGTCAGGCGCTGCACCTCCTTCTTATTAGCTGGGGGCCTCATGTCTAGGATGGCTCGGATCTTGTCAGGCTTAATTCCTCGCTGTGTCACCATGAAGCCCAGAAACTTGCCCGTTGTAACCCTAAAGGCACACTTGCGGGGGTTCAGCCTTATCTGAAATCGGCGGAGATTATCGAAGGTCTCCGTGAGGTCGACAACATGGTTGGCAGTACAGGTGCTCTTGGTCAGCATGTCGTCCACGTACACCTCCATGTTGCGCTCGATCTGGTCCTCAAAGACCTTATTCATTAACCTCTGATAGGTGGCCCCCGCATTCTTCAAGCCAAAGGGCATCACCTTTTAGCAATATATCTCCTTCTCGGTTACAAATGAGGTTGCTTCTTCATCGGCCGGGTCCATCTTAATTTGATTATACCCTGAGAATGCATCCATAAAGCTGAGGGTCTCGTGGCCGGACGTGGCATCCACCAATTGATTGATCCAAGGCAGTGGAAAGTTGTCCTCGGGGCAGGCTTTATTGAGGTTGGTGAAGTCCACGCACATCCTCCAACTCCCACTAGCCTTGCGGACCATCACGACATTGGCTAACCAGTCGGGATAGTGCACTTCACGAATATGGCCGACAACCACTAGCTTGCGCACCTCCTCGTCAATGGCCTTCTGTCTATCGGGAGCGAAGATCCTCTTCCTCTGTCGTACGGGTCGGCACTCTGGCTTGATGTTGAGCTGGTGGGTAATCACCTCCTCTGGGATGCCTGGCATGTCGGACGCCGACCATGCGAAGATATCAGCATTAGCTCACAGGAAAGCAAGGAGCTAGTCGAGCGCCTCCTCCGGGAGTAGGGCTTCGATCTGCATCATCCTCGTTGGGTCCTCCCCTAGAGGGAAGGTCAGTAGATGCTCGGCCGGCTCCCCTCTCCTCTCTAAGTCTCGAGGGTCGAGCGCTTATGGTGCAGGTGCAGGCACTACCCCCTGCGGGCTGGGGGCCATATGGTAACAAAGCGGCGGCGGGTTCTGCTCCCCCACATCTCCCCGACTCCCTCGCTGGTAGGGAACCTGATGCGTGTCATAGCATAACGATTAAAACACCTTCATTTCACTATTAGAATAGCGAGAGTAAGGGATCGATTCCACAGGGACTTTAGCAATTATCTTGAAATAAATTTATAAATTTAACTAAATAGATAATTATTAGTGCAAAATAATCAAGATATGGTCTATCTTATAAGAGCACGGCCTGTACCCGTAGATCACGGCCCGTCCTTTTTAAGTATATATCAGTCTAAATTATTTTCACTTAAATATAATTTAATAACAATTAAACATGAATATAAACTTTATTTCATATAAATTAAAAAGTCATGACATTAAGAAGGCAATAAGAAAGCAATAAATTCTCTATACACCAAACCAAAGATGGGATGGAGTCTTTATTCCTCCTCTGCATGGGGCTCCCGAATCGCGAACAGATCAGCCTCCACGGATGTTGGAAACACGGCAGCAGAACTCCTCCAAAGCCACGGAACAGCGTCTCTCTAAGCCACGGATGAAAGAAGAGGAGATAACGGCTGGAACAGATCTCCCGGGATGAACGGATCCACACGAGAGCTCCTCGGGACTCCTCAAATTCTCCACCGAATAGAGACCGCACGAGAACGCCATGGACTTCTCCCAGAACAGAGGACTTCTCCCAGAATAGAGGACTCCACGAACGGTTTTTTCGGATCTTCCGGATGCAGCGTGCTGGACGGACTTCCCTCCTCCCTCTGCTGCTATTTGTAGAATCTCAGACACGGTGAAGACGCGGTGAAGATGCAGCGTTACCAAAACAGAGGACGCGGAAGCAACGAACGGCGCGAGAAAAATCCTGAATAAATCGTGAATAAAATCCAAATTCATTCAAGATGAATGTAATTCATTCAATTTGATAACTTCCTATCCAATTTATTCCTTAATTGATGGAGGAAACTGTTGGAATTTGAATCAGAGAAGAATTGGCTGAGAAGACGATGAAGTCGGCACTTGGTTTGCCGACTTCACTTTAAAATCCGTGCTAAAACAGATAAATCAATGTAAAATCAATTCCGGGCTCATCTTAAATCCGATTTGAGTGCCATTTATGTCATTAAATTTCTAAAATTGAGCTCTTCAAATTGATAAGGTTTTACCTAAAATATTATATAAATTATTAAAATATTAAATAATAATAGGTACGTTAAATTATTAATTAATAGGTTTAATGATAATTATTTATGCATTTATCACTCCCCCCAACTTGAATCTTACTCGTCCTCGAGTAAATAAAAAATTTAGAAATATGTACCAAGCTAGTCCAATAATTGATAGTTATCTTACAGTTCTTTTTTTAAAAAATTTCTGGTTAGATCATAAGGGAGGTACTTCATTGGATTATTAAGTTTACCCAATTAGTGATAAAGTGTAGTCCATAAGAATTTATAGAAGTCTTCCTTCACCAACTTTTACTTCTCTGATTAAGTCTTCTAACTTAATTTGGGTTGGGTGTGTCTTTTGTACTTTAGTTCTTTTATTTATTTATTTATTTATATGTAAAGTCAGTGCAATGTCCTAACCCCTTGCTTTCTAATTAACCCTTGTAGCGAGCTTTAGGCCAATGGCTCCCAAACCAATTGGTTTTAGGACATTAGGTGTAAAACACCCTTCGGACTTACTTACTCGAGTCAAAAAGGCTTTAGGTAGGACTGACTCTACTTAGGTTCTTTTACATTCTCACCTTTTTATGCGAACAACCTCACTTTCTTAGGTGACAAGGCCCGGTTAATCAGTGAAAGATGTTAAGAACTAATTTATTAACTTTAAGAGAGATTTTTTTCTTTCTTTTTTCTTTTTTTTTAACATGACATTTTCACCCATACCCTTATTAAGTAGATTATACTATTAAGATCAGTGGTCAGGAGGCTCTGAAATTATTCTAAAAATTTTTCTAGGCTAAACCCTATCTTTTATTAGGTTTTCTTAATAATTTATTCCTCAATATCTCAAAAATAATCTAACCACTAATCATTCATAGACTGCTTGATTAACTTCAAATCGAGACAGAATTTGGTACACACATCTGATTATAGTTTTACTCGAGGATTTACTTATTTTTTTTCCTCCCCCCCAACTTAATTTCCATTGTCCCTAATGGAAGAAAAATTAATTTCAAGGAAAGATACTACCTTGTAAAGTATTTGAAGGTTGGGCGTTTCATTGTTGCCATCTTCTTTCAATCTGCTTCTGTTGCTCTTCTTTGGTCATACTAAAAGAACAAAAAGTTAAAAATAACTAATAAACTGGTTACTCCCAAGAGCGCTAAGTTTAAAATCTTCAGCCAGACTATGCTACTTATTATGATAATGTTGGGTTCATAAGATCAATTGATTCAAAAATTCTCCATCATTAATTTCTTCTATATATGGCTTCAACCGCTGGCCATTTACTTTGAATGTATTTCCCTGCTTGGGGTCTTTAAGCTCTATAGCTCCATGGGGAAATACTTGAGTTACTATAAAAGGTCCATTCCATCGTGAACGAAGTTTTTCAGGAAAAAGATGTAATCTTGAATTGTAAAGCCATACTTTTTAATTTGGTTCAAAAGTTTTTCTACTAATAAATTTATCATGATATGCCTTGGTTCGTTCTTTATAAATTTTTGAGCTTTCATATGCATCATTTTGTAGCTCTTCTAACTCATTCAATTGGAGTTTTCTATTGACACCTGCATTTTTCATATCATAGTTAAATTGCTTGATAGCCCAAAATGCACGGTGTTCTAATTCTACAGGTAAATGATAGGCTTTTCCAAATATGAGCTGTAAGAGACATTCCTATGGGAGTTTTAAATGCAGTACGATAAGCCCATAATGCATCATCCAAATGTTCTGACCAATCTTTCCTATCGGGTCTCACCGTTTTCTCAAGGATATTTTTAATTTCTCTATTTGATATTTCAACTTGGCCACTAGTTTGGGGATGATAAGGTGTAGCTACCTTATGAGTAATTCCATATTTGTTCATTAATCCTTCAAAGTGTCTATTCGTGAAATGTGTACCCCCATCACTAATTATAGCCCTTGGGCATCCAAAACGACTAAGGATATTATGCTGAATAAACTTGATTACAACTTTATGGTCATTGGTTCGAGTTGCCCTGGCTTCAATCCATTTTGACACATAATCAACTGCCACTAGAATGTATTCAATCCAAAAGAGGAAGGAAATGGGCCCATAAAATCAATACCCCATACATCAAAAATTTCTACAACCAAGATAGGGTTTAGGGGCATCATGTCTTTTCGAGATATATTTCCTGTTTGTTGACATTGGAGACAATTACGGCTAAATTCATGTGCATCTTTAAAAAGAGTTGGCCAATAAAACCCACTTTGTAGTACCTTTGCTGCAGTTTTCTTTCACTAAAATGTCCTCCACAGGCAAGAGAATGACAGAAGTTAAGTATACTTTTGAATTCACTCTCTGGGACACATCGCCTAATCACCTGATCCGAGCAGTACTTAAATAATTCAGGGTCTTCCCAAAAGTAATATTTGACTTGTGAGAAAAATCTATCTTTTTCTTGTTTTGTCCAGTGGGAAGGTACTTTTCCTGTTGCCAAATAATTTACAATATGGGCAAACCAGGGAAGACTGCTATGGGAAATTGAAAACAATTGCCCATCAGGAACTTATCTCTGATTATTTCTCTATTGTATTCCACTGAGATCCTAGAGATATGATCTACTACCATATTTTAGAACCCTTCTTATCTAAGATTTCTAGATCAAATTCTTGTAGTAAAAGGATCCATCTAATCAGTCTGGGTTTTGTATCCTTTTTTGATAAGAGATGCCTCAACGCTGCATGATCTGAATAAACTAAAACCTTAGATCCTAACAGATATGATCTAAACTTTTCTAGGGCAAACACAACTGCTAGTAATTCTTTTTCAATGGTAGTATAGTTCATTTGTACATCTGAAAGAGTTTTGCTAGCATAATAAATTACATAGGGTTCTCGATTGAGTTTCTATCCTAGAACTGCCCCTACAGCATAATCAGAAGCATCACACATGATTTCGAAAGGTATGGTCCAATCTAGGGGCTTGATAATTGGTGCAGTGGTCAAAGCAGTTCGAAGGATGTTATAGGCTATTAGACAATCTTTATCAAAATTAAAAGAACTATCCTTGGTCAACAAATTACACAATGGTCGAGAAATTTTACTGAAATCTTTGATGAAACGTCTATAAAAACCAGCATGACCAAGGAAAGATCGTACTTGTTTAACTGAGGTTGGGGGTGATAGATTTGAGATCAATTCAACCTTGGCTTTATCAACCTCAATACCTCGCTCTGAAATAATGTGTCCGAGCACAATTCCCTCACGAACCATAAAATGGCTCTTCTCCAACTTATAACTAAATTCATTTCCATACATCGTTTCAGTACCTTAGTCAAGTTCTCGAGGCAGCTATCAAATGATGCACCAAAAATTGAAAAATCATTCATAAATACTTTCAAAAATTGACCAATCATATCAGAAAATATGGCCAACATACATCGTTGAAACGTGGCTGGTGCATTACAAAGACCAAACGGCATGCATCTAAAGGCAAATGTTCCAAAGGGACAAGTGAAGGTGGTTTTCTTGATCTGCAGGAAATACTGGAACTTGATTGTATCCTGAATATCCATCTAAGAAACAAAAGAAACTTTGTCTTGCTAGCCGTTCTAAAATTTGATCGATAAAAGGCAAAGGAAAGTGGTCTTTCCTAGTCACGACATTCAACTTTCGATAATCTATACACACTCTCCAACTAGTTGATGTGCGAGTAGGAATTGATTCGCCCTTTTCATTTTTAATCACGGTAATACCTGATTTTTTAGGTACTACTTGGATTGGACTGACCCATTGGCTATCTAAAATTGGATAAATGATACCAGCATCAAGCCATTTTACTACTTCTTTCTTAACAACATCCTCATGTTTGGATTTAGCCTTCGTTGCATGTCTCTATGTGGTTTGGCTTCAATTTCACTATGAATGTGTGCATGCAAATGGAAGGGTCAATTCCCTTAATATCAGCTATTGTCCATCCAATTGCCTCTTTATGTTCTTTAAGTACATCTACCAATTTATCTTCTTGCTCAAAGGTTAGGGTAGATGCAATGATTACTGGAAGGGTGTCATTGGTCCAAGGAATGAATATTTTAAGTCATCTGAAGAGGTTTCAACTCTAGTTGGGGTGGTTCTTCCAAGGATGGTATTAAAGGACTTGGTTTAGTTGGAAGTGGTTCATATTTTATAGTCCAAGGAGGGATGGTGTCGAACTTAGGTGGTTCTAATAACATGTTTATCTCTTTGGTATACTCATCAACATCAAAGTCATCTATTCCAAAATGTGTAAGACATGTTTGTAAAGGATCAAAATCAAGCAAACTTTGGAATTTCTTATCTACTACTTCCTCTATCATGTTTACTTCATTTAAATCATACACAGGTGGTCCTTGGGAAGCATTAAAAATATTTAATCTCATCTTCTTGTTTCCAAAAGATACATCCATCACACATGTTCTACAATTTATGCATGCATTAGCGGTAGCTAGAAAAGGTCTTCCAAGGATGATGGGAATTTGGTTAGGATTACTGCTAGATTCCGTATCTAACACAAGGAAGTCGATAGAAAATAGAATTCATCCACCTTTACTAATACATCTTCCAATATTCCATGAGGTTCTTTGACTGATCTATCTGCCAATTGTAGTGTTACTGTAGTGGGTTTTAATTCTCCAAATCCAAATAACTCATACACTGAACTTGGGAGAAGGTTTACACTCGCACCCAAATCTAATAATGCTTTCTTGATTGTGAAGTTTCCTATGACACACGATATAATCGGGGTACCAGGATCTTTTAGTTTGGTGGGGTTATTTGCTGAACAACTGAGCTGACTTGCTCAGTCAAATGGATCTTTTTTGGTATTTGTGTCTTGGCTTTCCATTTTTGTGTGCATAGATCCTTCAAAAATTTGGCATAAGCTAGAACTTGCTTGATAGCATCGAGAAGAGGTAAGTTTATTTGGACTTGCTTAAATAACTCAACATCTCATTCATTTTTATATCTTCTTATCTGAAGGCAAAGGAGATTCTAAAGCACTAGGGAATGGGGCTTTAGGTATGATTGCTTGATCATTGAATTCCTTTTCTTCTTCATTTCTTCTCTTTTCTGGTTTAGCCACTTCTAATTTCTGGGTTGGTTCAGGTGGGTTCAATGTTTTTCCACTTCTTAGAGTCATGACTGATTTAGCATGTTCTGAAAATTTGTCAGGACTATTGGAACCTTCAGCCATGAATTGTCCTTTCGGGTTATCGATAGGCTGACTAGGTAACTTATCCTCCTCCCTTCTACTGAATGCTGTGCTAATTGACCTATCTGAGTTTCTAGTTTTGCAATAGATTGTGTGTGGGAGTGAAGGATTTGGGTATTCATTTCTAACCCTTTCAATGCTTGTAACACTTTGTCTTCAAAAGTAGGCTGATTATTCGGTGGAGGTTGTGGGATGTTTGGATATTGTGAATATGGCATATTTCTAAAATTGGTTTCTTGATAACTAGGTCTGATCGATGATGAATTGGCTACAGGTTGAGGTTTCCAAGAAAAATTTGGGTGATTTCGCCAGCCAGGATTGTAAGTATTTGCAAATGGATCATTTCCTATTCTAGGAGCTAATCGGGTTTGGGCTTGGTGGGCTTGCTCTTGAACAAGTTCAGGAAATTGTATGCAGCTGGGCATTCACCTATAGAATGGGTTGGACTCGAACAAATTATGCAGACCTCATGTAATTGAGTAGATGGGGAAGAGATGTTTCCAACTTGTAGAATCCGGTCAAGTTTATGGGATAATTCATCTACCTTAGTATAGATATCTGTAGAATGACCTATTTCATATATTCCACCTCTTTTAGGTCCTATGGGAGGGTCTCGACGAGCAACTGACATGTAATGTAATGAATTCTCACTCAATGTCTCAAAGAGTTGCCAAGCTTCATATTCATTTTTTAACATAAATGTCCCACCACATGAAGCATCAACCATCTACCGATGCTTTTCTGATAAACCATCATAAAAGCAATGAACCAGTTGCCATTTGGGTATAGCATGATGTGGACATTTTCTAATCAGTTCTTTAAATCTCTTCCATGTCTCATGGAACATTTCTCCGTCTGTCTGGAAAAAACTTGTTATAGCTTTTCTAATTTGATTCGTTTTTCCTATAGAAAATATTTCTTAAGAAATTCTCTCTGAAGATGATCCCAAGTTGAAATTATAACAGTATCTAGTGAATTTAACCAATACTTGGATTTATCTTTTAGGGAAAAAGGGAATAACTTAAGCCTAAGTTATTCATCGAAGAAATTTTGAATCTTGACAATTGAGCAAATTTCTAAGAATTCATCTAAGTGTTTGTAGGGATCCTCATTTGTAAGTCCATAGAAAGATGGTAACATTTGGATTACACTTGACTTAATTTCATATTGGACAGCCTCTACTGGAGGCACTTGAATGCAGGGAGAGTAGTATACCTTGAAGGAGTGAAATAGTCTTTTAACTGTCATGGTTGATTATTTTCGTTATTAGGATCCATAATTCTAACTTTGTTTGCTCTAATAGTTCTTTCTATCTCGGGATCTAGGGGTATAAGGTTGGCTGCAACGATCGGCGACCAAGTATACACCCTAACAATGACTCTAAAGCAAACAATAATTCAGTTTTATTATTATTATTATTATTATTATTATTATTATTATTTTTAATAGAAAAAAAGAGGAAAATTCTAAAGAAAATACCCTAAAAATTCCTAGAACTACGAGGAATGAATAATTTAATTAGGGTTTAATAATTCTTAGCAATCAAGTTAGCAAAGATTAGACTCTCTATTCTAGGTTTACCCTAGATCTAGACAGTTCCTAACTTCCAAGACCGCCTTGTCCTATTGAGCTCGAAGTCCTTAGGGGCTGATGTCTAATTAATTTTAGAGTTAAAGGTTTGGGTTAATGTAGAATGAAGGATGTGGTTTGTGGGCTAAGGAAGGGTGATGAAATCCCCACCTTATCTTGATTAGGGGTTTGTGCCCTTAAAGTTAATTATGAAAATGCTATGCAACAAACAGATGTCCAACTCTTGAAATTATCAAACAAAATTAATCTAATTATTTATTATTATTATTTTAAGATTTTTGTGATTAGGTTTCTAATTTCTTAATAAATTATGAGATGTCAATGGAAGAATTTGAGTTTTGCAGAAAATAAATCCACCTAAGTCAATCTAAGCATAGAAATAAAATAATTATTTTATTTATATATTTTATTTTTATAAATTTTTATAATTTTTTTATTTTGTTTCCTTAATTTAATTATGTTTTATGGAAGGTGTCTTAGGGTTTTTCTTTCAGGTTTTTTTTTAGGTAAGTTAATTAAAAGAAAATTTTGATTAGGTTAAAATTGGATTTGTGGCAAAAAGGAAAGTAATAATTTTTTTTTAATGTTAAAAAGAAAATATGCAATTCTAACAATTAAGGAAATAAAATAAAGACACAATAACTATTCAAAAATTAAGAGAAAATTAATCTGATGTGTGTCGTAGCGCAACGATTAAAACACCTTAATTTCACTATTAGAATAGCGAGAGTAAGGGATCGATTCCATATGGACTTTAGCGATTATCTTGAAATAAATTTATAAATTTAACTAAATAGATATTATTAGTGCAAAATAATCAAGATATGGTCTATCTTATAAGAGCACGGCCCGTACCCGTAGATCACGACCCATCCCTTTTTAAGTATAAATCAGTCTAAAATTATTTTCATTTAATATAATTTAATAACAATTAAACATGAATATAAACTTTGTTTCATATAAATTAAAAAGTCATGATATTAAGAAGGCAATAAGAAAGCAATAAATTCTCTCTACACCAAACCAAAGATGGGATGGAGTCTTTATTCCTTCTCTGCATGCGCCTCCCGAATCGCGAATAGATCAGCCTCCACGGATGTTGGAAACAGGGCAGCGGAACTCCTCCAAAGCCAAAATAGAGGATGCGGAAGCAACGAATGGCGCGGAGAAAATCCTGGATAAATCGTGAATAAAATCCAAATTCGTTCAAGATGAATGTAATTCATTCAATTTGATAACTTCCTATCTAATTATTCCTTAATTGGTGGAGGAAATGGTTGGAATTTGAATCGAAGAAGAATCGGCTGAGAGAAAATAGAAATCAGAAGATGATGAAGATGGCACTTGGTTTGCCAACTTCACTTTAAAATCCGTGCTAAAACAAATAAATCAATATAAAATTAATTCTGGGCTCATCTTAAATCCAATTTGAGTGTCGTTTGCGTCATTAAATTCCTAAAATCGAGCTCTTCAAATTGATAAGGTTTTACCTAAAATATTATATAAATTATTGAAATATTAAATAATAATAGGTACATTAAATTATTAATTAATATGTTTAATGATAATTATTTATGCGTTTATCAGAACCTCACCAGGAGCCTTTTGGTGGAGATAACAGCATCCAGTAGGTTGAGTCCGGGCCTTACAAGTATAGCATTGTAGGCAAGGAGAACCCGGACTACAAGGAAATTCATCAAAATCGTGCTCTGACACAGTGGAGTCCCGACCGTGATGGGAAGGATGATCTCCCCTCGACTCTCACAGAGTCTCTGGTAAAACCCATTAAGGGTGTGGTAACAGGCCAACATGAGCTAGGAGATAGGTTCATACGAACAAAGGCATCATAACTCAAAACATCCATCGAGCTTCCACTGTCAACTAGGATTCTTTTTACAGGATGCTTAGCGACGACGCTATCATCATAGACACGATGACGCTATCATCATTTTTGTTGACCACCCCCTCTAGGTCCCTTTTAGAAAAGGGAATTACATAATCTAATCACTCCTCCCCCTTGGCCTCTTGGACGGGCCGCCTGCCCCCCAGGAGATCATTGCCACCGTCTTCTCAGTCGGAGCATTGTCGATCATTGGTGGCGGAGGCGCTGACGGGCCAGGTGCACCCGGGTTGCTCCTCTAAATGAACTTTCCTAGGTGGCCACGCTAGATGAGATCCTCTATCACCTTCTTCAGCTGGCGACAGTTGTCCGTGTCGTGGCCGTGATCCCGGTGGAAGCGACAGTATAGGTTCTTGTTGCGGGGAGTCTTCGGGTTCAACGGAGGAGGGCACTAGAGGTATGGCTCGCCCTTAATCTCAAGTAGAATGTGAGATATTGGGGCGAGCAAGGGGGTGAATGGACCGTCCCTCGGTGCAAGAGCCCGAGGTTGGTTGTCTGGTCGGCGGAGAGGCTCGGGCCTCCTAGGACGAACCTCAGTAGGCTCATGATGAGTCGGCTTCTTGGTGATGCTTCCATTAGCCTCGCGCCAGGAGGAATCAGCCTTATCGGCGTGGATGTACTTTTGTGCCCAGCTCAGAAGTTCGCATAGGAGTTGGGCGGCTTCTTGTCGAGCGAGTATGCAAAACGGGAGGGGCGGAGCCCTCACTTCAACGCCAGGATGGCCATTGAATCATCGAGGTTGTAGACCTCGAGGGCAGCTTCTTTGAATCGAGCGACGTAGTCCCGCAGGGACTTGCCGCCCTTTTGCTGGACGAAAAATAGACTGTTTGCCACTCTGAATATCTTCCGGCAGGCGTCAAAATGGGCCAAGAAGGCCCTCTCCAACTGGCGGAAGGAGTTAATACTCCGCGGCAGCAGGCGTGAGTACTAGGCTCGGGCAGCCTTCCTCAAGGTGGCGAGGAAGGCGATGCAGAGAAGAGAGTCGGTTGCCCCCTGGACCTGCATAAGGACCTTGTAACTCTCCAAATGGTCCAAGGGATAAGTGGTCCAATCGTACGGGTCCAACTGAGGGAGACGGAACCGGGTTGAGATCAGTTCCTCCATTATACGGCGGGACAGCGGTGGCCGGCTGTCATAGTCCGCCTCTGGCAGGTTGGTGATCCGGCGGCTGAACTCCTCCAGTCGCTGGTTGTATTCATCCAGCCGGCGCTCAACCCGGCGAGCTATCCGGCCATCGAAAGACCCTTCCCTTGAAGATTCTGAAGATGGAGAAGAGTGATGGTGATGCTGATGGGGGCGCTCTGCCTCCCTCCCGTGCCGCCGCCTAAGAGAAGCACTGGCATGACGAGAGGATGATCGGGGCCTCTTGAAGGCCTTCCGACGATGAGGCCTGGGCGAAGCGCGGCGGTGGCGAGCTTCTCAGGTGGGAGACCTCCCCTGAGAAGAGTGCTGGCTGGATTGGACCACTCCTGGAATTGATGGAGTGGCCCCGCCTGCTGCGCGCCCGCCGATTGCTACTGCAGGACTTGGACTGCCGCTACAAGCGACTGGACTTGCATGGTGAGGGCGGCGAGTCGATCTTCTTGATGCTGCTGCGGCGGTGGTGGCGATGATGGTGCAGGGGCGCTGGCCCGGGAAGCAGTGGGACTGGCCGCCGGCAAGTCAGCTCCCAGGCGCTGCCCCCCAGCATGGCTGGTGGAGACCTCTTGTGCACGAGTCATCACCATTTGCTTGAGAACTCAAGGAAAGAGAAGAAGTTATCGCCGACTAGTTCGAAGCTTTTCTCTAATCCCCCCCTTCCTAGCGCCAATCTGTTGACGCCAAGTCACCTTCCTTTAACGCCGAGGGACGGAGGACCTCCTCTCCGAAGTGCTCCTGCAACAAAATTCGCGGAGACCGGTTGCACCGGTAGGGACCCTCCGACGTTCAAGTAAGCGATCGGGAACAGACAAGAGTAAGCTAGCAGAAAGAGCAGAGAACTTGAGTTCAGGATCCCTTTCTCGTTATGAGTGTGGGCTTTTATACCTGTTTGAAGGTCCCCTTTCCCGTTTCCAGAAGGTTGCTGATTTCGGGATGCCGTTGTTCAGTAGCGGATAGAAGGCAAGGCTGATAGCGACAGGTCGTAACCGATACTGAGCATGTCAGAGGTGTCTTGCCCTACCGGCTATCTGCCAAGCGCGGCGCTACAGGTGGTAAGTCGGCCTAGTCGCGTCAAGCGTACGCCGTTACGGGGTGTGGCCATGTGCTATTGCAGTCGAGTGGTGGGCCACGTGGCCGCTGCAGACGGCGGGTGGGTCACATAGGTTTGTCAGATGGCTCGAGGTAGTGGGTCGCCAGGCCCGGGGCTGAGGCTGTAGGGGCGCCTAGTCTGAGGCCTCGAGGTGGAAGTCCGAGGCCGAGGCCGAAGTCCGAGGTCGAAGCCGAGGCCGAGGGGATGCCATGTCTGAGGCCGAGAGGACCTCGAAGGCCGAAGCCACCTCACGGGCCGAGGTGAGGCTCCGTCAGTTACCTACACCGTTAATTCTAACGACGTTGGATCAGCCACATCACCCTCCAACGGGCTGCTGAAAGGATCTCATCTTTCCACTGACCAACTCTCATCAAGAACAGCATCTGGATTCTGCAGAGGAGCTGAAACCATGCATTTCCTATGATAAGAATATCACGCTAAACTCGTTGCCACTCTCCTCAACCGGAAGTTAACCATGCATTTCCCATGATAAGAATATCACGATAAACTCGTTGCCACTCTCCTCAACCGGGAGTTAAAACTTAAGAGTTGATTATAAATAGCAGCTCCATGGTAAGAATTACTACAAAAATGTATATGGGTTTTTGATTGCGAGTGCTGCAGTAGGTTTCCTCCAATATCTCAACTTCATTGGCTCCATGCCCTCTAACCCAATCTCCAAAATGCTGTATTTTTAGCGTTGAGAATTGGAGGCGATCAAACCTCTTCTAGTGACAACTAGTTTGCTTTCCTCTTATATCTCAGCCATATCCAGATAATTTGGGCTGGCTGATTTCCATGAAACTGAGCTGTTGGCTGCTTCAATGCCGTTGAATTTCCTCAACATGGATAAAGAATACAGGTGTGGAGTTTCGAACATGAGAATTGGAGGAAATTGAATCCACTTCCAGTAGTGTTATGGATTTAATTTTCTCCAATATCTCACGTTCAGCTGCTCCATCATTTTAAATGTTGTTCTAGTACTGGGAGAAAATTGAAACAGCTTTGGATGTAGAAAACTAGGGAAGCCAAATTCATCGTACAAACTGAGTGATTTATTTCATTTCCTCCGCTAAAAAGTGAAAACACTCTATAAAAGTGGAGATAAGCCGGGCAAAATGGCAAAGCTTGTATGTTGGAGTTGCAGCAAATGGAGTAAGATATTGAAATCTATATTCATTAGATAATGTTGTTAAGCTATCCAAACTCTTTGTTCTCATTTTAGATGATTGTTAGGATATCATATTAGATAAATGCTTTCACATGACGACATATATACATGCCCATTTACCTGAACTACTAGCCTATTAGATCGTAAGAAAAATAGAATTCCCTAAAAGCGTGATGAAAGAATTGCCTTCTTTCAGAAAAGAAGTCCAAACAGGATAAAGAATCAAAAGATGACTAGAAGAAAAAGAGAATGGATTTCTTTTTTTATTACCATAAGCCTAATAGGTGAAATTGTATGATGAAATGTATTCTGATGAAATCTGCTTAAAGTAAATTTATTAATATTTTGACCTTGCCCATGGTTGTCTGAAAATATAATAAAAGATGTTCGCATACGTAAAAATTGAATTTAGATATTTTTTGACATTGAATCAGATTAGGACTTCTGCAGCTGTCCATTTACAGCTGTCCATTTAATTTGATTATGCTTGGAACCCATATGATTGATGTGCTTCAGAAATTCAGTGATTCAAAGCCTTATGATATGGCCTGCATGATACATACATACAAGCAAGCGTTGGATAAACAAAAGTTTTTATATAATATGATGACGCCAAGTCACCTCCTTCGAACGTCGGGGAAGACGGACGTCTCGCTCCGGGAAATCCTGCAAGAAAAGTCCCCGGGGACCGATGGCACCGGTGGGGACCCTCCGACGGTCAAGTTAGTGGCTTGGGTTCAGACAAGGAACCACTCCAGCGAAAAGAAGCCGAAGCAGTTAGGGTTTTTGCAGGGAGGAAGAAAGCTCAGAAAAATCAGAGTTTGGATCCCACTTACCGCGCATTCCCCTGCTCTTATAGTTGTCCTAATACCTCACCTTTCGTCTAGGGGAGATTGCTTTCGTACCGTAGCTACATTTGCCGGAGACATCCCCTGTACTTCATGTTGATGTGATATCACACGTGTCCAGCGGTCGCGAAGGTAGGCAGTGCGCGCCGCCGGCTGATGGGACAGAGTATAGCTGCAAGTAGTAGCATACCGTACGCCGTAGCAAGATATGGTCATGTACAGGGGCATGCAACGCGCCAAACCTCGTTATGAGGCATGGCCCTCCGTAACAGGGCACAATCACGGAAGTACCGGACGGTATTCTGCGGCAAGGTATGGTCATGTACTGGAAATTATGTGCGTGCACCGTGCAACCTGAAGGTTGCCGCGTTTCTTGGCAGCCAGATCGCATGTTGATTGCAGATGACCCCACCCCGAAGGGATATCGGAGATGGGGAACGATGACACACCCGAGACCGGCAGGGGCCCCGGGGTTAAGGAATGATGACCCTACCCCCGACCCCGAGGGGGTACCGGGGGTGAGGGGATGACGATACATCCCGGGACCGGTGGGGGCCCCGGGATTAAAGAATGATGACCCTACCCCCGACCCCGAGGGGGTGCCGGGGGTGAGGGGATGACGATGCACCCCGGGACCGGTGGGGGCCCCGGGGTTAAAGAATGATGACCCTACCCCCGACCCCGAGGGGGTGCCGGGGGTGAAGGGATGACGATGCACCCCGGGACCGTTGGGGGCCCCGGGGTTAAAGAATGATGACCCTACCCCCGACCCCGAGGGGGTGCCGGGGGTGAAGGGATGACGATGCACCCCGGGACCGGTGGGGGCCCCGGGGTTAAAGAATGATGACCCTACCCCCGACCCCGAGGGGGTGCTGGGGGTGAAGAGATGACGATGCACCCCAGGACCGGTGGGGGCCCCGGGGTTAAAGAATGATGACCCTACCCCCGACCCCGAGGGGGTGCCGGGGGTGAAGGGATGACGATGCACCCCGAGACCGATGGGGGCCCCGGGGTTAAAGAATGATGATCCTACCCCCGACCCCGAGGGGGTGCCGGGGGTGAAGGGATGACGATGCACCCCGGGACCGGTGGGGGCCCCGGGGTTAAAGAATGATGACCCTACCCCCGACCCCGAGGGGGTGCCGGGGGTGAAGGGATGACGATGCACCCCGGTACCGATGGGGGCCCCGGGGTTAAAGAATGATGACCTTACCCCCGACCCCGAGGGGGTGCCGGGGTGAAGGGATGACGATGCACCCCGGGACCGGTGGGGGCCCCGGGGTTAAAGAATGATGACCTTACCCCCGACCCCGAGGGGGTGCTGGGGGTGAGGGGATGACGATGCATCCCGGGACCGGTGGGGGCCCCGGGATTAAAGAATGATGACCCTACCCCCGACCCCGAGGGGGTGCCGGAGGTGAGGGGATGACGATGCACCCCGGGACCGGTGGGGGCCCCGGGGTTAAAGAATGATGACCCTACCCCCGACCTCGAGGGGTGCCGGGGGTGAAGGGATGACGATGCACCCCGGGACCGATGGGGGCCCCGGGGTTAAAGAATGATGACCCTACCCCCGACCCCGAGGGGGTGCCGGGGGTGAAGGGATGACGATGCACCCCGGGACCGGTGGGGGCCCCGGGGTTAAAGAATGATGACCTTACCCCCGACCCCGAGGGGGTGCCGGGGGTGAAGGGATGACGATGCACCCCGGGACCGGTGGGGGCCCCGGGGTTAAAGAATGATGATCTTACCCCCGACCCCGAGGGGGTGCCGGGGGTGAAGGGATGACGATGCACCCGGGACCGGTGGGGGCCCCGGGGTTAAAGAATGATGACCTTACCCCCGACCCCGAGGGGGTGCCGGGGGTGAAGGGATGACGATGCACCCCGGGACCGGTGGGGGCCCCGGGGTTAAAGAATGATGACCTTACCCCCGACCCCGAGGGGGTGCCGGGGGTGAAGGGATGACGATGCACCCCGGGACCGGTGGGGGCCCCGGGGTTAAGGAATGATGACCCTACCCCCGACCCCGAGGGGGTGCCGGGAGTAAGGGGATGACGATGACTACCGTTACCTTTTCTGACGATGTTGGGATCAGTCATATCAGATGCCCCCTCGCCCCTGGGGCGAAGCGGGTCCCACCGCTGAGGCTCAAGGGGCGTTCTCCACGTGGCTGATCCCTACCCTTGAGTTCTATGCGGACGGTGCGGGGAATGTAAGGAGACAGCCCCCGTACACCGCGCCAGCCATGATCATCCTCGAAAATAAAGACGAGCTCTTCGGAATCTGCGCGAAAAGGCGTATCATCATTTCCTCTCATTACGGCAACGTCAGCAAGGTCCCATCGCTGGCCGGGGGCGTGCCGCACCACGCGCCGGGGTGATCCTCGAGGCGAACTGGCGTATGGCAAGAAGCCGCATGGCTGACGAGACGTGGCGGGATATTTTGAAAACTTGATAAAGCTAGCCAAAAGGAGGCGAGATGACGCCCCATCGCCATCATCTTCTTCCTTCTGTTCCCTAGCATTCCTTCAACCTACGAGCTCGTGCCCAGCCTTCTTTGCTCTTCCAGGTCAGCCCTTTCGTCTTAATTCTCTTTATTCATGAGTTCACCTTCTTGGACCTCGGAGGGCGGTTCTGAGGACCGTCCTCCTTCTGTGAGGCCTCAGACTCCTCCTTCTCCTTCTCCTTCCATCGAGTGGTCCTCTGATTCGGAGGACCACATCCCTCTGGTCCGGCGACGGGCCACCGGTGGGGCCCCATCAAGGGGCCACCGGTCGAGGGCCGGGACCTCATCGAGGGTGGAGGAGTCCCCAGAGGGGACAGCCTCCGTCCTGAAGCGACTGGACCTGGAAAGGATCCGGGCTCGCTACAGGATCCCTCGGGAGGTCGAGTTATTCCTACCAACGCCTGACGACCGGGTCATCTCCTCCCGACCCGGTCGAGTAGCTCTTTATGAGATCTTCCTGCAGGCAGGTCTCCGCCCTCCCTTTCATCCCTTCTTTGTCCGCCTGCTTGATTTTTATTCTTTGACTCCTTCTCAACTAGTCCCCAACTCCTGCCGGGTGATTAGCGCCTTTGTTATTCTATGTCATCGCCTAGGCATTACTCCCAGGATCAGTTTGTTTTGCAATTTTTACTCCCTCCGATCCCAAAAAGGGTGGTGGCTATTCCAGCCCCGACCCAACAGGGTCCTTAAGCTTCTTTTGCCTTCGTCAATTAAGGGGTGGAAACCCCATTTCTTTTTGCTAATATCGACCAAGTCCGGCCCCGGTGGGGGGACCCCGACCTCCGAGGGAACGCCGCGGCTGTTCATCCTGGGGACCGGGAGGCGATGGGGGTATTGCTGACCGCCGAGATCCCCCGGTACACCCTGCTGTTGGCGGAGGACAACTTTGAGTTGGCGGGTCTCATCTCCCAGAGGGGTAAATTCTTCGTACTTAGTCAGGAATTCTGTTTTCTTTTTCCCCCTTTTTTTTTTTTTTACCATTCTGACAATCTAACTTATGTCATGCAGCAATGAAGATCCCGACCGCGAAGGTGGTAAAGGCTGCTAAGAAAAGGGCCCGAGAAGGGCCGCCCAGGGACCAGCGGGCTCCGGCCCCGAAACGCCTGGTGGTCCGGGCCTCCCTCCCGGCACCAGTCCCACCCCCGGCTCCGTCACATGCCCCGGCTGTACCGGAGGTCGACCTCACGGCCGACACTCCACCAGAGGTGGGGCGACTGCAGGAGCACCGCCGAGGAACCAGAAGTGGGGTGGCTGCGGGAGCCACCGCTGAGGAACCAGAAGTGGGGGCGCGTGTGCCAACCGGGGAGTTCCCGGCCTCCGAGAGAGCGACCCCCTTAGACGCCGCCAGAGACTGGGGCGAGGGACCATCTGGCCCCACGAGCCCATCCCCCGAAGGGCCACTCGGGAGCGGATCGCACATAGAGCCGGGGACCTCAGGAGCGG